>AWWV01015965.1:0-26331 GCA_001974805.1 Corchorus capsularis | reverse complement strand
TGAAGTTTGAGCTTGATCTAAGGTCGTTTGAGACTTTTAACACCTTCTTCAGTAAAGGACAAAGTGGCTTTATCACCCTGGTATGGCCATAACTCTCAGTAAAAGGGTATTTTGGTCCTTGGAAGGCCTAAATATGGCTAAGTATAGAGGATTTCGTGGCCTAGGTGATATCTCTCATGCTCCATGGTCACCTCTTAGCCGATTTAGTAGTTTCAGCTCAATGGAGGCAACAGGGACTATACCTGATACAACAGATGCAGCCTATCACCTCATACTAACTAGGTACTATGGGGAGGGAGTCGACTACAGCTATGAGGGACGCCTCATACCCTTCTCCTCACCTTCCTATCACCTGCTGCAGCATCTAGAAGGAGAAGGAAGCTCCACTGCAACTTCCTGGAAGTTTCCTCCGACCAATCAGAAGAGTTCGCCTTCCTCAGTAAGTAAATTACTTCCTCAGCAAGTGGAAGCCCGCCAGTTTCAATGCCCAGGCCGCCCCCTATATAAAGGAATCATTCCAAGCTTCAGAAATCAAGTCATGCACTTCACACTTCCTCCGGGAATAAACTTCAAGCTCCGGCTTATTTTCTTTGGCCCAGCGCCTTTTTATTCATGTTCATCACGAGTTCTTACTCGTTCTTTACTTTTTTCTTGTTCAATATTGTCGAAGGACGTTAAACACAATATCTCTTGTTTATTTTAGAGAAGACGGCAATTGAATTGTCCTTCTCCCCCCTGTTTATCATTTTTGGAAGTCAATCTAGTGGATCGATGATTTAAATGCTTCGGTGTGACTTTGATCCAGTCTCCACAAATCGCTTTGATCTCTTTTACTTTTTTCAACCTAGTTTCTTTGTCATTTTCAGCAAATTGACTGGCATGCCCTCATTCTGTCATTAAGTAGTTTTCGCAGAAACTCTATCAAGAGAATTTTGGCGCAACAGTTATATCTCCTTTTACATGAAAATACCTCAGCAAAATTATGTAACAAATTCCTCGCGTCAATGAATCTTCTTGGGAAACCCAAATTGCCTGTCTCGAACCATGTTGATAACTCTGTAGCACGTCTAGCACTCCCTCACTTTTGCTTGTTTTTTCAAACAAAATGCTTTTACTAGTGATAAAAAAAAGTGACTAATTCGAATAGCAGATCTTTTCCATGACAAGAAAAAAGAAAAGCAACACAATCTCACCACTCATCCTTATGTAGAAGATTGAAAATCCCCAAATCAATTGTAAGATTCAGATTATGGAAAAAAACTAACTCCACAAAACTCTATAAACTGACGAAATTGACTCAAAAAAACAAACTACATATATACAGATCTGAGTATTTTATTGAAGCAAATAAATAAACTAAAAAGAAAACTCTTCCCCCTTAGTGTGTCAACCAAGGAGGAGGAGGTGGTAAAAAAAAAGCACTGCAAAAAAAAATTGAGAGAGCCGACTGTAGGGAAGAGAAAGGAGGGGGCAGCTAGAGTATTTTTTTTTTTTGTTGTTGTCTTATTTTGTAATCATAAATGGTAGCCATCTATTATATTTTTATTTTTTCCTTCTAGGAGGATATATTATCACTATATATTAGCATTAAGATGACTAGATACACTGTCTATATATTAATTGGTTATGGAAGCTAATGAGGAAAATTGTGAAAAGATGGATGTTGTCCATCATACAAATTTATTGTCAAGCATTAGGACATGCAATGAGAAGTCTAGCATGGTGTAAGCTTAAGTCCCCCTGAAACTTAGAAGCATCAATTAGCAAATAAGTTTAAGATAATCCCAGGGGGTTTATTTTTTAAGGGGAAGACACAACATGCCATATATATGGGATAAAACTCGGATGAAAGCGCAAGGATGGAAGCAAAAGATTTAATTAGTAAGTTGGGGGGGAGATACTGGCGGTGGTTTCTGCAATAATAACTTATTTCATGTTCTATTTTAAGTTGCTTAAAAAGTTGAGTGTGGATTTCTAAAGGGAAATGGTTAAATAAGTTTGGGGAAGTAAAGGAGAAAGATGAATTCATTGGATAAATTGGAATATGTTTAATACCCATTTACCACCCCCCTCTCCACCCCTTCAACTATCACAATATGCCCCCTAAACTTTTTTTTGGACCCAATGTGCCCCTAAATTTTCCAATTTGGCTCAATCCCCCCTTGCCGTTACTTATTTCGTTAAAAACAAACGGAAATACTGATGTGACATTTCTTTGCCCAGATGGAAACGTCATGTCAGTTTTATGGACCCATTAATTTTTTTTTCATTTTCTCTCTTTACCTTTAATTTTTCTTGCTAAAAAAAAAATTCCGACTTTTTAAAAACTTTTGATGGTCCCATAAAAGCTGACGGGGCATTTTCATATGGATAAAGAAATGCCACGTCAACAGGGCTGTTTACTTTTAAGTAACAGAATAATTACGGCAAGGGGAGATTTGGCCAAATTGGAAAGTTCATAGGCACATTGGGTCAAAAAAATGTTTAGCAAGAACATTATCCTTTTTATGATAGTTGAAGGGGTAAATAGGTATTAAATTGGAATAGGTTGACACAGTCAAGGAAAAGGAAGGACGGTTAGGGTTTAATTAAAGAGATGGGAATGCTTTAATAAAGCACTCTTTTTGAAATCACTTAACTATTTTTGTAATCTAAAAGATAACTGGAGTTTCTGTATAGAAACTCAATATACTTTATATATTTAAGAGTACTGTTTAGTTAGTAATGGGTATAAATTGTGTGCATAAACAAGATGTATAAGGTTTTTTTTAAGACTCACGCGCATGTCTACGCGCTGTGACGGTTACTCATTTTCTCTGAGACGATAACTCGACTTTTCGAGTTTTTCCTGAGCTCGTCTTAGATCTTAAGGTTATTAGGTTCATTTTTTTTGGTTCTTCGTGTTTCCATAGCCGGTCGATAGCGCTATCTGCAGTTCTTTGTTCGGATTTGTATGGTGGTGGATCAGCCGAGAACGGCATTCCTTTGTGTAGAATTGCGACGCTGGGTAGGTTGTTTCTTCTTTTTTGGTTTTCCTTGCTTTTCTTTCTTTCTTTGATGTCGATTGAGTATAGAGCTGGATTTATTTCTTGAATTGAGTCTAGAGCTTTCTTATAGGGTCAATAGTGAGCCTAGGTTTTTCTTGAAACCTCATGTCATTGATTCTTGATACTTTTACTTTGTTTCAATTTGCACTTGCGATTAAAGCATAGGAAACTTGTTTGTTTTCTAAAATCGGTTCTATAATTGTTCTGTCTATCGTAAACTATTTTTCTTGAATCCGTTTTTCTGCTATAATGTAATCTATTAACTGTTTTCTAAAAATGTTGGGCCATTAAAACCGTTTTTGTGGAGTTTGGGGGTGTTGATGGATGACGATTTAGAGATACGATTGGAACAAGGGGATGAGTAGAGTCTTGCTCTATACTAAATACAATTGGTAAAATCTAGACCAAAAGGATATTGAAGGGTGATTAGTATTTTGCGAGGGATATGGGTTGAGGAAGTGGCTCCCTATATCAAAGAAAATGGGGAAAATATGGGTGGCTTGTATGGTTCTAATGAAGTGGAATGAAGGGTATACTATAGAGGAATTGAACTTCCAGATTGCTGATTACTTGGTACAAGTTCATAATTTGCCCATGGAAATGGTTACAAAAAAAAATGGAGAAATAATTGGGGGAAGTTAGGTATTGTTACGAAAGCAGAGGATCCTATAACTAGTGGAGGAATTTGTAGGAGTTTTTATCAGAATTCGAGTTGGTGTGGATGTAGAGAAATCTTTGATTAATGGATTTTGGATTTCAAGGAGAGTTTGGGCTGCTGTTAAGTGTGAGAGGCTTGTGGATTTTATTTTTTTTTTGCTGTGGGAAGTTGTGTCATGTAAGTAAACACTGGTGAGAAATTGACTGAGGAAGACAAGAATAACCATGGACTCCAATTGAGAGTTGTGCCAGCTAGGATAGGTGGATGGTGGAATGAAATAAGGAAATAAAGAAGGAAATAAAGGATCTGGGGGAATTGAGAAAGGGAATGGGCAAGGAAGATCTAATGTTCTTCAAAACAGGACTAGGGAGAATCAGAATAGTCAATCTGTTAAGAAAGACACTGAAAGGCAGGAGCAGCTGACATGGTAGGAGGAAGCAGGGGGAGAGTTCCACTTCTTTGAGGCAAGTTAAAGAGGGTTTGATGAATGAGAAACAAAAAGAAGATGAGGTCAAGCATTCAGTTTTCTCTCCAACAAACTTTCCCAGAGAAACTAGTTTTCCATCTGAAAAACCATTGTTACCTATCCTGAGTTTACTTGTGTGTTACTACAGAGGTTATCTGAACCTATTATTGAGGAATGGTTGATGGAGATCCTAGTACTCCTTTAAGAACTGATGAGCCTGGAATTGAGTTGACAGATGTGCTAGTTTTATCCTTATGATATTACTACCACCTTGACACCTGAAGAAAACTTGAATTAAGTGATTATTAATACTGTTCATAATTCTATTGATGAGCCAATCATAAGCCCTAGTTTCCTTGTTTATGATAAACATTTGAAAACCTATATCCCTGCACATTTAACTAAATTACCTGAAACACTTGAATCACTCAGTGATGAATGGAAACTGAATGCATTAGCTTTGTTAAAAAGAAAGATTGAAAAAGAGAAAGGAGTTGCTGAAACTTCTTTAGCAGCTGAGCTTAGGAAGCTTGATGTTAAGAGGGAAAGAGAGGCTCAAGAGGAGGAGATGAAAGCTTAGGGAGGCAAGGGAAGGAAATTATTAGCTGATGCCATTAAAACTGATCAGGGAACTGTTTTTGCTCAAATGGAAGGTTTTAATCAAGGTCAAAAGAGTAAGAAAGTTGAGAAGGAAGTTAAGAATGAAGAAAGGAAAAGAATAGGGGGAAGACAAAAATAGCAGTATGGAGAAGACAAGCAATAGAGGAATTGTGTCTTTTTTAAGTTCCTATAAGCTTAGGAGAATGAATGAGTTCCTAGGAGGGTGATTCCGAGGATTAGAATAGTCAATCTGCTAAAGGCTCTGGTGGCTGGCCTTAAGAAGTCACTCAAGAGTTTTTATAGGCCTATACTAGAATTGTCAAGGCCTTGGATCATCCTTGACAGTACAAGTACTCAAAAGAATGACAAGGAAGTATGCTCTAGATTTTGTGTTTTTAATGGAAACTAAGACTTGTAGAGAAAATGTGAATAAGGTGAGAAGAAAAGTTGCAAGAGAGTGTGCATGTGGATCCTTATGGTATGAGTCGGGGTTTGGCCTTATGGTGGAAAAGAAGAGCTGAAAGTTAGTGTAGTGGAATAGTCTAAAAACATTACAGAAATTATTGTGGAAGGTGTTAGTAATAGGAATTGCAGAATCATGTGGCTTTATTGGGCTCCAACCTTTGAAGAAAGGAAACTAGTGTGGGAAAGGGTCAAAAAAAAGTCTTTGATGATAGAAGAGCCTTGGCTGTGTATAGGTGATCTTAATGATATAGCCACTGATGATGAAAAAGAATGTGGAAGAGCTAAAGAGAGAAGGGTGCCGAAAATTTCCAGGATATGATTAATTTTTGTCAATTGTTGGAGATTCCTACTAATGGAATCAGTTCACTTGGGCTGGTATTAGGGTTGGTGAGTTGATAAAAGAAAGACCAGACAGGGCTCTTGCGACCTTAGATTGGTTGGATAAATTTCCAAAATCCTAGGTGTGGTCATTACCTGTTGTTGGATCAGCTCATTCACCATTTTGTGTTTAATTCTGAGTGTCACGATAAGAAAGGTAGTAATATTTTCAGATTTGAAGCCTATTGGATGGAAGAAGCTAAGTGTGCAGATATCATTAAGAAATGATGAGAAGAGGTTGTTGATGGCTCAGCTGCTTTTACTGTTATGAGGAAATTAAAGACATGTAACTATCTGTTAATCAAGTGGAATGATGGGAAAGATGAGAAGAGGAAACATAAGGAAATATTGCATAAAGCTATTGGGGAAATTCAAGATCAAGGAGATTTTGTTGAAGATGTTGAGATTATTCGGAATCTTAGTAGCCAATTACATTAGGAATGGACTCAGGAAGAAATATATTGGTATCGACAAGAGTAAACTGGTTACAAGCTGGTGATAAAAATACTCAGTATTTTCATCAAGTTACTCTTCAAAGGAGACATAGGAATAAGTTGCTTAGAGTTAAAGATAAGGATGGCCAGTGGATTGATGATGAATATAAGATAACAAGAGAGTTTGAACAGTTTTATGAGCATCTTTTTGCCTCAAAGTGTACTAGTGATTGGGATGGTTCCTAAAGTAGTTACTGATGATATTAATCAGCAACTTACTAAGGATTGTTTTACTGAACAGATTAATGTTGCTATCTTTTAGATGGGTGCTCTAAATGCCCCTAGCCTAGATGGGTTTAATGGCCTGCTTTCCCATAAAAATTGGAGTGTAGTCAAGGAGGATGTTATGAAAATGATGAGGAGTTTTTTCCACAATGGAAAGATGCTTGGAGAATTGAATAGTACAAATGTGGTTCTGATGCCAAAAGTTGCTGGAGCTAATTCCTTATCGCAGTTCTGGCATATTAGCCTTTGTAACTATGTTTACAAGATCATTTCTAAAGCTATGGTTAATAGGTTATGGCCTTTTTTGGGACAATTAATCACAGAGTAGCAGAGTGCTTTTATTGAGGGAAGACAGATTCATGATAATATCATGGTTGCCCAAGAAGCCTTTCATTATATGAAGTTGAAGAGCAAAGGCAAGGAAAGAATGTTGGCTTTGAAATTAGACATGCAAAAGGCTTATGACAGAGTAGAGTGGAGTTTTTTGGGTGCTTTATTGGAGAAAATGGGTTTTAATAATAAATGGTGCAATTGGATTTTTGAAATCATAAGTACTATTTCCTATTCTTTAGTCATCAATGGTAAATTCAGCAAAGTCATTTTTTCCTTCTAGGTGTATTAGACAAGGAGATCTTTTATCTCCTTTTTTGTTCCTTTTGTCATAGATGTCCTTTTTAGGATGATCCAAATAAGAATTGATGGTAAGTTGATTGATGAATTTTAGATCAAGAAGCATTGCCTTATTCTGTCCCATCTTCTATTTGTTGATGATTCACTTCTCTTTTTTGAAAGCTGACCCTATTGCATGTGAGAATATGTTTTACATTTTTTAGCTTTATTCTAAGGGTTCTGGTCAGCAAGTTAATCTTAATCAATCCAAAGTAGGCCTGTCCAAAACCGACCCGGACCGAAAAAACCGACTAATTTTTTCGGTTTTGGGTCAATTGGGTCGGTGCAAACGGGTCTTTCGGTTTTTTCGGTGCAAACCGACTGCAGCGTCGGGTTCTCCGTCAATTGTCGGTCCCAAATTCTGAGGACCGACCCGGACCGAGAACCCGAATAAAAATTATGAATTAAAAAATATATTATTATTATATATAATAATTATATATATTATCAGTTGTTATATATATATATATTCAAAAATAAAAAAAGAAACCCCTAATTTTCTCTAATCTTTCTCTCTCGGCCTCTCGCTCTCATCTTCTCTTCTCTCCTTCTCTCTCCAAAAAACCCTAATTTTCTCTAAGCCCTTAACCGTTTCTCATCCCCTTTTGATCTCTGGTTATTCTTCGATTTGGTTCTTCAAAAACCCCCATCCCTCCCAACCTTTTTCTTTTCTGAAACATATCACCAATTTGAAAAATTGCAAACAAAGTTACAGAGGAATAAGAGCAAAGAAAAAAAACATATCCCCAATTCTCTTCCCTCCCATTTGATCGACTCACCCTTTCCTCCTTAGCAAATTCCGATTGCTTTTATGAAAAACCAAAATGGATCAAATTGATGAAGTCTCTGCCTGTGAAGAGGAAACGGGTAGAAATTCAAGATGGCTCGTGAGAAGAAGTTGGTAAAGCAAAGAGCAAAGAGCTGCTGCCAAAGGAATCGTTGTTTGATCTGTTGCTTTTTTTTGGTCAATTGTTTGCAAGTATTTTGTTTCCTGATATATCAAGACTGCAATTGAGAATTTGAGATGAATATTCTTTTCCTTAAAAACATGTTGGTAGCTTTCCTTTGAAATTTGTATATTTCCTGGTGCTGAGATAAAGGAGTAATTTTTCAAAAAAAAAAGTTTGAAAATTTATATATGATTCTAGAATATATATATATATATATATATATATATATACACACACACACATATATAGTGTAAAAGTTGTTGTCATGCCACCACAAATGATTGATATTCCCTTTTCTTCTTTTGAGTTCTATAGTCTTTTGAATTCGATTTTTTGCTGGTATATGTTGTTTATTTATGAACATCTCTTCTTTCTCTGATTGATCACAGCTTAAGCAGGTTGTGATATATTCTGACATATACTTTATTTACTCAAGCCATACTTGCTTCTAAGGATGCTTTATTAGTTAATTTTTTATGTCTGCTACTCTACTTTGTAATTGTTGAATGTTTTGTAATTGTTGAATGTTGAGTAATGCTAGGAATCGATCGACCCGAGAAACCGACCTAGTCGTTCTCTGCCGGTTCCTAGCCTCCTCGGGTCGGTCCTCGGTGCCAAAAAAAAGTCCCTCGGTTTCCTCGGTTCTAGAGTGGAACCGACCCGAAAGAACTGACCGGGCCGATGGACAGACCTAATCCAAAGTGGTGTTTAGTGCCAATGTTGTTGACGAATTTATACAAAAGCTGGTGGATTGCCTTCGTGTTAAGGAAGCACCAAATGCAGGTACCTATTTGGGAATCCCTTATACATGGGGGAAGACTAGATGTGGCGTCCTCAAGTATATCATCTTTCAAGTTGAAGGCAAGCTTGAAAGCTGGAAGCAGCAACTTCTATCATTAGGAGGACAAGAAATACATATTAAGGATGTGGCATGTGTCTTACCAGCATATTTCATAGCGTGTTTTAAGTTTCCAAAAAGGGTTTGTCAAGCTACCGTTAAGGGTCAAATTTGGGATAGCTAAGCCTATTCAAACACAAAAATCCCAACTTTATACCATGGCCAAAAATATTAAAAGACCCTATTTTATATCACATTTTCACAAAATATCTCATCAAAGCCCACCACATTGACATTGGCCATTAACACACCACACTTACATCAAAAGGGCGCAATGCATCTCACACACACTAAAAAGGCCCACGTTTCTCAAGTGGTCCAACGGCCCACCAACAATAGCCCAACTCCACTGAATCAGCACATAAAAACAAAGTCTTCCTCACGGCAGAAGAGTCTCCACCATCATGTTGCATGGCAGAAGCATCTGCAGCGCCGCTCAAAGGGAAACTAAAGATGTTGCAAGAAAGATGTCGAGGAGAGCATATAACCAAAAGGAACAATAATTATTGATAACAAATATTTTTCATATTTAATTATAGCATCAAAGTTTGATCACCGTAACAAAACACACTAACTATTTTGATTTACAGGAAAACGTAGACCAAGACCACGAAGCGGGAAAACCTTGTGAAGATGTGGCTTTGAGACATGTGAATGTGGGAATCCTGTCATGGCTATTTTTGGAAGGGACAACTTGCTTGGAGGTTGCTCCCGACTTCAGAGATAGCACCATGGCAGCAAAAGGAAAGAATCTCAGTTGCAGTGTTGACTTGTTGCAGTTGCCGAGAATCTTAACGGCTAAAGTATGGTTGGCGATAAAGTGGACTTGTCACCCTTAAAGGCAATGGGAATTCAAAAGGAGAAAAAGAATACTTACTCATATGCCCGATAAGGAAGATACCATGGCAAAGTTGGTAAAGTTCACCGGCGGAAATCATGGCAACAAATGGCATTATACCGCAGTAAAGGGCTTATAAATAATTGCGGTCTCCACTTCATCTTAAACAATTTTCATTTCCCATAATTATCTTTTGTTGTTCTCAACACTGTCAAATCACTTTACTGTAATTTCTTTCCCTTAAAGTAGTGTTCCCACCTTTTTTCACAATGTATATTTCTCATTCATTTAAGTTGAATTAATGGAATTATTTTCTTCATTTGTGAGTTTTATGGGTTCCTCAGTTCTTGGGTTTGAAAAAACAGAGGTGAACAAAGGTTCTATCTTCTTCTCCCAAAAGCTATTTTTGCGGTAACCACCTCTCCATCGTAAAGTTCACTTCACCGTAAATTGGGTCTTTCAAAATCCTCGCCAAACCAAACTTTTTCCATATTTCCAATTTAAACACAACCCTCACTCGAAGAAAGGGGTCGGCCCAAAACCCTTTGGAGCCGATATCAGTTTAGTCCTATTTCCCACAAAAAAGGCTCCCCACAGCTATTAATGCAATGGTTCCTGCTTTCTAGTGGGCACGACAAAATAGGGAAAAGAAAATTCGTTGAAGGAGTTGGATTACATTGACACTGCCAAAGTTAGAGGGAGGAATAGGTTTTAAAGATCCGGAATCTTTCAATATGGCATTACTAGCAAAGCAAGTTTGGAAAATAATCAAGGAGCCGAATGCTTTTTGGGTGCAAATGCTGAAAGGTATTTATTTTCTAAATACTGACATTATGGAGGCTCATAAAGGTGCCAAAGCCTCAAGGATTTGGAGTAGTTTCATTGACGGGAGAAATTTCTTAAAAAATCAAACGTTATGACAGGTGGGTAATGGTGAGAGTATTAACATCTGGAGGGACATGTCGATACCAAAAATATCAGAAGGAAATATTAGTGATCCTGGTGTTGATTCTTCCCAGATACCTCAACAGGTTGTTGAAATTTTCGATAAAGAGCATGGTTGTTAGCATGTAGACAAGCTAGGGAACTGGATTTCTAAAGAACAAGGTGAAGCTATGATAAGCCATTATAAAGTGTTGCTTTTATATGCTAATTTACAATATTTTTATGACTAATCATGGTTATTTTCCCTAGAATAGTTCATTTTTGTGTTTTCAGGTCTATTAAGAGCCATTATTTACAAAGATGAAGATTTGGAGCAATTTTGGATCAATTTCGTGAAATTATTGATTTCAGCATATTTTTGCCCATTTTAGCCTATGGAGCTCAAATTGCCCAATCCGATTTTCTGAACTAATTCTGAAGATCTATGGCCTAATTAGATGTTCTCATGTATAATTAGAAGATTGAAACTCAATTAGTAATTATTATACAGTATTGCATATAATTCTGATAATGTCATAATTTGAAGTCAACCTTTTACTATGAAGATCATTGTGTAACTTTAGTAAAAAATTCATTTGATTCAAAGCTCGGAAAAATGTGATTCTAATTGCGTTGGAAAATTGGTTTCAAGTTCTACAACTTTCATGACAATTCCGAAGTCTAATTTTGCTGCTACGATGGACGAAATTGCCCTTGAAGTTTCTGAACAGTTTTGCTTCATTCCTAACTTGACTTGGAAAAGCTTATGCCGACTTTGTGCTGCCTTTGGACGAAAATCTTAGCTGCTTATGATGACATGGAGCACTTTTATTGGCTGTGGAGAATCTATTTTGATGAAGACCAATCCAAGCTCAAGCCTTGGAGACCAAGTTGTGAATTTCCTAGTTAATGTAGGATTAGAATTTTAATAGTCTATCTTACCCTTTATGCCGCCACATCTAAGGGTGGTTATTGATTCTCTTAAGGGTATGATATGTCTAAGATTGCCTATAAATAGAAACCCTTAGCTTTAGAATATCATAATTCTCATAATTTTGTAATTTTGAAGACCCAAAGATTTGGAGATTTCTCTCCCCAAGCCATCGACTTCTAGGGTTCTTCATACCCTTGTCTATTTGCTTGAGTATTTTGTATGATGAATTTGATGATGATTACTCCAAACATGAGTGAGTAATTCTCTTTGATCTTTCCAATGTAAGTGATATCAATCTCTTTGAATTTATGGTGAGGATTTGATTTTATGCATATTGATTTTAACCATGATTGATTTTGGTTTTGAGTGTTTTTCTTATTGCCGATTTTAGCATGCTTATGTCGATATGAATTGTGAATTTTGTTAGTTGATTTCCAATGTTAGTTAATTCAATTTATGTTATCAATCAATCCTTTTGATTATTGCTCATGTTGTGAATTGATTATTGATAGATTTAGGCCTATCTATTTGTGATCTTTGCACAATGATTGCTAAGTTAGATTTAATGAAAAACTAGTAATTGGATCTAATTGTTAGTAGCAAGATTTAATTTATTCAATGAATAATTAGTAATTGGATAATTGAATTGGGATTTGATTTGATCTTATGCTAGGATGAATAATTAGTAATCTTAATAAGTGTATGTTTAATATATGCATTGATCTTAATGCTTTATTGATTTCTTTAATTAGTGAATAACTAGTAGCTAATTTAATTAATTAATAAAAGAACTTTCTTGGGAATAACTAGTACTTAGTTAAGTTAATAATTCTTATAGATTTGGAAGAGGAAGACTAATTAGTATTCTAATTCCTAATTAAAAGCATAATTGAATTAAGTTAATTGGTTATCCAATGATCCATGGTTTTATTTGTCAAGCGTGAGATTGATCTTATATTGGGAAGATGTTCTTATATTTATATTGTTTCTAAATTAATTGCTTTTTAATTTAATCTTCCTTCTACTTGATTTAGTTTGAATTATTTAACCCCTATTTTCTTGAGTTTATTGGTGACAATTAGAAAGAAAAGAGCCTATAATTCTCTCTGTGGGATCGACCTGCACTTACCCTAGCTACCAGTTAGAGTTTGTTCAGTGTTTTATTTTATTACTACTTGACGACAGTGATCAAGCTATACAAAAATCCCTATTGGAGAAACAATATGTAATGATGAAAGGGTGTGGCCACATACTAAAAAAGGTGTGTATATTGTAAAGTCTGGATATGCCACTATAAAAAGGAAGGAAGGAAGGAATGTTGTGTCTGATAAGGCCTCTAGCTCTCATATAGTTAACAAGAAGGTATGACAGGAAATCTAGGCTTTGGATTGTCCAACCAAGATTAAAAAGGGTTCCTCAGGAGGAGATGTTGCACTAATAGTTTAGCCACTAATAGAGGATTATGGAGAAGCAATTGCAAAGGAAATGTTGACTGTGATATTTGTCAAAGTGATGAGGAAAAGTGTTGAGCATCTGCTATTATGTTGTGATTGGACTAGGGGAATATGGTTAGGTATATGTGGCTTAAGAATAGACAGAGTGTTGGTCTCATCCTTTGATGTGTGGCAATTACAAACTTTCCAAGATATGACTAAAACTGGTGAAGCAGGAACTTGGATGAAAATTCTGGTGGCTTACATTTGCTAGGGTATTTGGAAAGCCTAGTGTAATTCTGTCATTGGCCATAAACAAGATGAAGGTGATATAATTGTTCAGCGTATCAGATCTACATTTCTAGAGTGGAAGGAAATTCTGGAGAAGAAAACATTTAGCTATATAAATGGAGTATCTGCTGGTGGATCAACTAAAGAGAATATCAGATGGACTAGACCTGCTGAAGGATGGGTGAAGATTAATTGTGATGGAGCTTCTTGCCAGAAATCTCAAAATAGTGGTATTGGGATAGTTGCATGTGACAGTCAGAATAGAGTTGTGAAAACATATGGAAAGTTTTTTAGAGTTTTTTCTCCTAGGCTTAGTTTGGAAGTAGGAAAAATAATAGGGAAAAGAAAATGGATTCTCACGTTTTCCCATTTTATGTTTGGTAGCTAGGGAATTTAGGGGGGAAAATATAAATAGGGAAAATTGGGGGTAAAATGACTAAATAAATTTTTCCCCCATTTTCCCTAAAAAAAATAGGGGAAAACGTGAGAAAATATTATCGGGCTTTCTCCTTCCCTCTCTCGACCCTCAGTTTCTTCTCAGACCTCTCAAACCTAGAATTCTATTTCTCTCCAATGAAACTAACAAATCAATCAAGAGCAACCCGCTGGAAGCTTTCCTTGCGACACCAAGTTCCTTCTATGTCGGCGTCGGGATCCAACGGTTCAAGCTATCAAATCTCTCACCCAAGTCAAGGGCCATCAATTGAGAATTTATTATCAAATATACAGGTAATTCCTAGATCTTTTGAAATTGCTCAGGAAAATTGTTTTGAGAATTTACTAATTCAATATTGATTCGAGAGAGAGAGAGCATGGGATGAGAAGAAGAATAGGGTTGTGGGGTTGCTTGTCGAGTTTTGAATTTCAAGGAATTTTTTTAGTGGAGTTTATTAAGTTTAGCTTATAAACTTGTAGCTGTTTTGGTTGGTTATGAATAGTCAATAGATTATGAATTTGATTGAAAATCTAAGCTCTTTACCTTATTTTAATCATTGTTATTATCAAATGAATAAATCTTTTGAGCTTAGTTTATTTGGCTGACTGATTTAGAATGAAGATGAAGATTTTGTTAGATCGTAGTACATTATGTTAGAAGTTGAATGCCCTGCACTTGTTTCAAAGTACTGTTGTGTTGCTGCTGTCTCATTGATGAGTTTGCTGTGCTCCCTCCATCTTGTTTTTGTGGTGATTAATTATCTCAGTAACTAATTCTAAGTACAAAGAAATGCAGCAATGGTTAATTGAGATGAGAATTGACTGGTGTGATGTCTCATTTGACTCTCTTATTAATATTCTGGAAATTTTATAATAATAACAATTTGCAGTAAGCTTTTGAACATTAATGATCCAATCTTATGAAAGAAGTCAGCAGCTTATGTTGAGTAGTAGTACTATTCTTTTCCATCCTCATTAATGAATAAACAAAAATTGGTCAAGCCCTAAACAAAAAGCTCTAATTATTGTGATGAAGAAGTCAAATACTTAAAATTTGGATCAAGAACAGAGTCACTACCAGTTTTGCTTTACCTCATTTTTTACTCTGCAATTTAGCATGGGGAACTAACAAACATTACCCTGGAAAATTTACTCATAAACGCTGATCAATTGTCAAGCAATTGAAGTAATTACTAATCTTTTTCATTATTATGTCATTAATTAATCTTCGATGCCTTTTTGTAGTCCACCAATTTTGCAACTACTCTTTTGGTTTATTAAAGCAAACTCATCCAGTTTGTTGCATCAGCAAATCATGGATATACATATATTCCCTTAACCACTGTAATGAAGTTTAATTTGTAAAATACTTGAATTGTTTGTCTCATTATGATCATGTGCAGGATTTGGATTTTTTGTTGATGAAAATGGCAACATGGTCAAGAAACTTCAAGTAAGTGGTAATTATTGGAGTTTAAGCAATCCAACACGCCAATACTAGATGAATATATCAATGGCAAAATTAGATTTTTCTTATTAGCTTAACAATTGACAATGGAGTAAGTATGTTTAAAAATCTGTTTCAAGCTTAGATCATGAACATGATGTTCGGAGTACTCTAAGCTATCATCTATATCTCAATACAAGAGGTTACAGAGCCCTAATATACAGGTTTTGATTTTGCTTGCATTTGTCATATTTTATTTTTCCTTGATATGAAAGAAAGCAGAGTATAGTGACTACAAATTTCCATTACAGTGGCGATCATGACAGCGATGTACCTTATATTGGAACATTATCATGGATTAGGTCCTTGAATTTCTCAGTTGTTGATGCTTGGAGGCCATGGATGGTTGATGGTCAAGCTGCAGGGTATGGCTATAAACATTAGTTTCCCTATGTTGCCATAGACTATTTCAATGTGGTGCTGCAAATAGGCCTATCTTAATTTTCTGATTCTGATACGCTTTGCTTTGTTCATTGGTTTTCTGATTCTGATGTTTGCATTTAGTTTGCTTTGCTTTGTACTCCATTGGAACTTTTGTAGGGGGATCATTGCCTAGTTATTCACAATTGTCCATGATGAACACCCTCCTAACATAGAGCTTGATGTTGTTCAATTTCTTCCTTGTGTCAAAGAGATCGAATGGTGCTTTCTTAGGTACAAAGAGAATAGCCTTAAACTCAAGCTGTCCCTCGACAGAAAAGTGCTTCACAACAAGGTGCTTCACAACAAGATGATCTTCCCAGTCATTTTTTTGTTAAGCAAATAACTTTGTGTCATTTTTATGCTTTTATATATAGTACAAGAGTAGAACTTGATCCAAGTAATGAACTTGGGTTGCTATATTGTGTAAATGAAAATTTTGAAATGCCAATTTTAGTTTAGCTAAATTGTTATTTAGTTATTTGGGCTTAGATGTTTAAGTTTACAATTAAAAAAACATGATTAATAAAGTGTCTTTTTTCTCTTGAAAAAAAAAAGTCTTTTCTCATATTTTCCTTTCCCCCCAAATTTTCCATGAACCAAACATACTTGAGAAAATACTTTCCTTGATATTTTCCATGATATTTTCCTTGGCACCAAACAAGTTAAGGATTTTAATTTTTCCCTACTTTTTTTCCTTGATTTCAATTTTCCTTAAAATTTTCTTTTCCTTAGTATTTTTCCTACTTCCAAACTAAGCCCTAAAGTTGCAAAAGCAAGAGCTGTGAATGAGGGATTGAAATTGGTTATTCAGTGTTAGTTTGAGAGAATAGCGCTTGAAACAGATTCCTTGTCTGTGTATAAAGCTATTTTTGAAAGCAGAAAAGCATCTTTATGGAAGATTAAGCCTATTGTTACTAATATCCATAATCTTCTTGGTCTTATACATACTGCTGAAATACGAGTTATCAAGAGGTCTGCTAATAGTGCAGCTGACTGGTTTGCAAGGCAAGCTAGGCCGAAGATGAGCTATGTTGAGTTGGGACAACATCAACCATCTTCTATTGTTGGCATCTGGAGCAGAGATGGTGTTGGCGCTCCTCCATGATTTTTTTGTTCTTTACACTAAGATTAGGATTGAATATGTTTTTGTAGCTTTCATTCCTATCTTAGTTGTTTTCTGAATTTGTTGGGTTGTACTAACTTTGTTTTGATTCTTTGATATAAAATTCCTTACCTCAAAAAAAAAAAAAAAAAGATGTATAAGGTTTTAGGGAAAAATTATTAGATCGGACTGTCCACCATGTCATCTATGGGACTAACCAATAGAATTGTACCATCTTAAATGAATTCCTAAAATTTAGACACAATTTTAATCCAAGATTTAGCCATATTTTAAAATAAACCATGCATAAACGGTAAGTTCCCAAATTTGAAATATTATTAGGATATGGTTTTAGAAATTTAATGAATTGTCATCACATTATTAGTTGGTCACATAGATAATATGAATCAGTCCCACCTAATAATTTCTCGGACATGCGTTTGAATTAATCTTAGTTTTTTGAAATTTTGGATTAAACTTGACAATAAATATTTTGTTAAATTTCAACAATTTTTCCTAATTGACAAAACAATAAATGGCTTGGTAGCCGTTAGGATTTAGGAGTGATCAATCAAATAATTTCTCATTTTAAGAATAGTTTTTATAAAAAAAAATTTAGTACTACTTTTTATTTGTAATAAGATACAAATTAAAGGTAGGTACAAGTTTCTGTTGCACCCATGTAAGCAAAAAACGTTAGTACTAAGTAATGAGCAAAAAGGTAGGTTTGTGCCAAAAAAAAAAGGCAAAAAGGTAGGTATCCTTTAAAATATAGTAGCACTGCGGTTGTTTTTTTATAAATTGACCAATCAATTTGTCTAATTTTAAAAGCAATAACCCTTAATTATAATTATTGACCTTACCTTACTATATATATATATATATATATATATGCAGGTGCGCTCTTCTAGTCAATGGGAATGGGGGCCCATGTGCATTGCTATTAAAATTAAAAAAATTAAATCTCTATGGAATACATTATACATGTCATGTGCTCCACTTCATTTCTACTGCTACTAAGTGCTAAATATTTAGTTAATGGCCTTTTGGGGGTTCATAATCTCTTTGCCAGTCCGGGAATTTTCCCAATCTCAAAACATATATACGTGGAAACATCTTACATATTTCACTTTTTTTCTTTCAAGCTTTGCTTCTTTTGTCTTTTTTATGTTATGATTTTTCATTTTAACATGAGTATACGATATATATCTATACTATATATAAAAGTACCAATAAGGGGAAACTTTATGTTTTTCGATTATACTCTTATTTTTAAAATATATTTTCAATTGTACCCTTTTTTTTAAAAACATATTTCTAAATTGCCATTACTAAATAAAATTTTAATTATTCCATTATTTTTTAATTATAAATTATTCCATTATTAATTATATTAGACTATATAATACGTATAATTTTATTATTTAAAAATTAATTTAAAAAATTCAATTTAGACCGAATTATAAGTTTGTCAAATTGATTTTAGTTGATGAACATGTAAATTTCCTTTACTATTAGTTTTTGAATTTAATATTTTACTTTTAATTTTAATTTTTAAATGTCAATAAAAAGATTAAATTAACACTAACACGTACAATACTATTGTTAGTGAAGCTCCATCTTTTCGTTATATAATGTTTTGTCGCATTCACTTTGTTCAATTGGAAATTGTTGAGTTAGAAGAGTTGGTGATATTATGATTTTGATTTTCTTGTCTCTATGTGGTTATCAAAATTTCATAAGATGGTTACTATAATTTCATGAGGAGGTTATCAAAATTCATAGCGTGGTTACCAAAATTTCATATGGAAGTTATCAAAATTTCATAGTGTGATTACCAAAATTTCATAGGGTCAGGTTATTAAAATTTCTTAGGTTGGTTATTGAAATTTCATAGGGTGGTTAATTTTCACAATTTTATAGAAAGGTTATCAAAGAGATTATCAAAATGTTATAGCGAGGTTATAAGAATTTCATAGTGTGGTTAACAAAATTTCATTAGGAGGTTACTAATATTTCATGGGGAGGTTATCAAAATTTTATAGCGTGGTAATCAAAATTTCATATGAAGGTTATAAAGTCTCAATTTCATAAGGAATACCAAAATTTGATAGAAGGTTATCAAATCTCATAGAGTGATTATCGAAATTCCATAGATATCAGATTATCAAAATTTATAGGAAGATTATCAAAATTTCATAATGTTGTTATCAAAATTTTAAAGCGAGGTTATCAAAATTACATAATGTGATTATCAGAATTTCATAGAGGGGTCAACAAAATTTTATAAAAAGGTTATCAAAATTTCAGAAAGAGGTTATCAAATTTTCAGAATGTGATTACAAAAATTTCATAGTGGTATTTCTAGGAAGGTTATCAAAATTTCATAGTATGGTTACCAAATTAGGAAGGTTATTAAACTTTTATCATGGAGGATATCAAAATTTCAGGGAGGATATCAAAATTTCATAGTTTAGTTTTCAAAATTTCATAAGAGGGTTATCAAAATTTCATAGTATGCAGATCAAAATTTCATAGGGAGATTAACAAAATTTCATAATGAGGTTATCAAAAAATCATAGGGAGGTTATCAAAATTTGTAGTTATCAAGATTTCATAAGAAAGTTATCAAAATTTTATAGGGAGGTTTATCAAAATTTTATATGAAGATTTATCAAAATTTCATAGCGAGGTTATCAAAATTTCATAGTGTGATTATCAAAATTTCAGAGTATGATTACTAACAATTCATATGGAGGTTTTTAAATTTTCATAACGTGGTTATCAATATATCATATGGAAGGTTATCAACATCTCATAGTGTTGGTTATCAAAATTTCATTGGGAAGTTATCAAAATTTCATACTGAGGTTTTCAAAATTCCTTAGGAAGGTTAACAAAATTTCATAAGAAGGTTAAAGAAAATTATAAAAAGGTTCTCAAAATTCCATAGTATCATTATTAAAATTTCATAGGAACATTATCAAAATTTCATAATAGGATTATGAAAAAATAGTGTAATTATCATAATTTAATAGAGGGGTCATAATTTTATGTGAATATTTTATTTAAACACGTTGGGCCACGTGTAACGCACGTGAAAGCTAAACATAGATATATATATATATATATATATATATATATATATATGAAATTACCTATATGTATACTACTTATCTTTTTTTTTTGGCCATGAAATATATACTACTTATCTAAAAAAACTATATATACTTGAATTTGTCTTCTATCTTATTTTTATTTTTGTTATATATATTTAACAATATATTTATACATTTTATACGTTGATTGAAAATATATATAATAATAAAAATAAAAATGTCTATAGAAGTATTTCTTAATACTGCAATACGTTGATACCGCGTCTAAGACGTGTTTATTATATATATTATATAATTATTATTATTATTATTATCATATTTTTCAAATGTATAAACAAAAGCCCATTTGTTAATATACTCTATAAAATATAATAATAATAATAAAATTGGAAGATATATTGATATGAAAACATCTTAGCAAATAAAAAAACACATGAACAAGGTGAGCAATTCTTCTCTTCTTGAATTATTTTCTAATTCCCAAGTTGCTTTAATCTAAGATAAATTTTAATCAAGGCATCAAAATATAATACCACATTGATCTAAAAAAAATATATAATACCACATTCATTCCATATGAGACAATAGATTGGAAGTTACAACCTAAAGATAATTATTACAAACTTCTACCAAGAAATATAATCCCAACTCCTAACAACAGAGACATACTCATGTTTCAATAAACAATATAATCTCACAAGCTTTTTCACGGGAGACTTTCTCATGTTTTGAGATTGATAGAGTTTATAGTTAGAGTTATCTAAGGTTAAGTTAGCTTAAGTCACTTATAGTTAGTTAGAGAAAGTCAACACTTTCTGTCGCTGACTCTAGACTTTGTAAATCACATTTTTTCAGTCTATTTGATTCATTTTGTAACTTTCTTGACAAAGATGGTGGTTAAAGGTGAATTTGACATGAATCGATATATAAGAAGATATCATATAAATCCATAAATTATATTTGAGTCAATTTTTCTCAAACTTTTATTATTATTATTTATTTATCAAACTAGCTGAATTGGCTGAAAAATGTTGCCCATCCATTATAACTTGATTGCATTTTTGTTTCAATTTTTTTTAGAATATGTTAATCAGAAGTCTCATCACAATCACATATCTCTCTATGCTCCAATAATCAAATGAGAAATCATAAATATAAAATATGCCTACTACCTTGATAAAGTAACAAATTAACCAAAGCTAAATGAAGGTTCTATAAATTTAGTAACAAACTAACAAAGCCCATAAAAGTGACACAAAACTCATATAAAGTTAGGCAAAACTCACATGTAGTGGGAGTTGAACTTAGGACCTCATAATCCAGGTTTTAATATACCTACTAGTTAAAACTCAGGTTTCTTCCAATTATTTGACTAATTTGATTTTTTTAAGTAAATAAATAAAAGTTTGTGAGATAAATTCGCTCAAACAATAGTTCATGTGCTTACTTAATACTTTTAGTAGAGTTTGAGGATCAATTTTACTTTAAGCATTTTTGGTATATGAGATTTCATTAAACTGAATCTAAATCATGAATATTAAAAATTCAATACTTTACCAACATTATATCACGCTTTTATGCATGGATAAAAATCCTCTCCCCTTATTTTCTGTCTCCCATCCACCAAATAATGATACGTGTCCCTTTTTAATTTCTAATGTTATTCTTTGTTTGCCTAGTTAAATTAAATTTTATATTTTCATTCTAAAACCCTATGAGGAATGTATTAAAATTTAGGATTAACCTTTATATTCGATTATTTATTTTTAATTTGGGGCTAAACATGATGATTAAGTGGGAATTTTATTTTATTTTATTTTATTAATATTATTTGATAAAACTTCAAACAAACAAGATATAATACAAGGGACACGTGTCATGATTTGGTGGATAGGGGACAAGGGGGGACAGAAAATGAGGGGAGAGGATTTCTATCCTTTATGCATTAACTTATTAGAACCAAGTCATTAACATTTAACACACTTAAATCTGAATAAAACTTTGCATCACCCACTTATTTTATGGAGTCTTAAAATATTTTAAAGGAAATGAGTGGTTGGAAAAAAAAATATTTATACAATATTTGACACTTAAGTTAGATAAATGGAACTTTTATTTATTTATTTATTTATTTTTATTAGTCCCCCTCTCAAGAGTTCTTAAATTTTTATTGATCATATAAGAATAAACAAAACCTTACAGTTTAAGTGATTTAACACTTGTTCTGCATTTGGTATTTTAATTAAGATCTCAAGTTCGAACTTTGTGAATGGAGCAAATCATTGTTGAGAAAGTCTTATCCTAATAACATAGGTCAATTAACCTCGAACATACATATAATTAATTGTAAAACGATGGATACATATACCAATATTTTAGTTTTAGAGCCAAAATAAAATGACAAATAAATAAGTGTAGTTCTTTTTGGGTTTAAATGTCAAAATGCACCCTAAAGTTTATACGAATTGTCACTTTGCACCATATCTTTTATTGTGATCATATTGCATCCTAATGTTTTATTTTGGATACATTTTGCACCCTCTGTTACCGAAAATTCGTTAACCACAAAAAGAAAATAAGAAAATTTTGTTACATCAGCATGCCGCGTGGCATTTTCATCCTATGTGGCATGCCACATCAGCGCCATAACCATTTTCCGTCACAAAAGGTGCAAAATATATCCAAAATAAAACATTGGGTGCAATATGATCAAAATAAAAAAGTGGGATGTAAAGTGACAGTCCGTATAAACTTTAGGATACATTTTGGCATTTAAGCCGTTCTTTTTGTCTAGGCTCTGTTTGGCATAGCTGTGAGATTGGTGTGGGAGAGATTGAAATAGGGAGATTAGTTACTATATATGTGAGATTAGAATTGTAGCTTTTAGAACTTAACCAGCAATAAGAAAATATGTGTTTGGTGTGGTGGTAAGTTGAAGATGGTGAAAATGTAAAATAACTATTAAGGATAGTAGTATACTATTTTTGTTTATTAAAAGTTATATATTTAATTATTAAAAACTCAATTCATATTAGTTATTACATGCAACTTTAATTATTTATATTCACTTTGTTATATCTTTTAATTTAATTTTTATAAATTTTAAAAGTTTAAACATTATGAAAAATTGTCTGTAGTGTTATTTGAAGTTAATTGATAATATAGTAATATATTTTTCTAATACAATTACTTATTTACTATATTATAAATAAATAAAGGACATTAATTTCTGCAAAAAAGAAGAAGAAAGAAATAAAGGACATTAATGAATAATAATTAAAAATAAAGTGCATTGTTATAGGTAGGGATAGTTTTGGGTTTTGATCAAAATTATGAGGACAAAAAGGTACAATCGAATTGTTGGAAATTCCAACATTTCAACTGCAGCATTTCTCAGCTTTGGGAAATTATACTGTTAACTAAAGATGAGATTTGCCACATAGACAATCTCTACTGCTCAAAGTTGCACCAAAACCCACTTTTTGGGCTTTTGGCACGTTTAAAGTCCTCCCAAACACAGCCTAAAACAAAATGTACTCTGTAATCTGTATAATCTTATATAATTGTCCATATTCAATTAAGGAAATTATATCTTTGACCATTATCTATATCTATACTATATTAAAAAGTACGTTCACCTGTAAAACTTTTGAATCGCCTATTATACCTTTATTTGTCAAATATATTTCTAAATTGCCATTGTTTAAGTTTTTATAGTTTTATTTAACTAAAAACTCTATTTTTATTTAATTAAATATAATATATTTATAACTATTTTATTTTACTATTTTACTCAACTAAAAACTCTATTTTTATATTTTTATAGTTTTATTTAACTAAAAACTCTATTTTTATTTAATTAAATATAATATATTTATAACTATTTTATTTTACTATTTTACTCAACTAAAAACTCTATTTTTATATTTTTATAGTTTTATTTAACTAAAAACTCTATTTTTATTTAATTAAATATAATATATTTATAACTATTTTATTTTACTATTTTACTCAACTAAAAACTCTATTTTATATTTTTATAGTTTTATTTAACTAAAAACTCTATTTTTATTTAATTAAATATAATATCTTTAAAGTAACTATTTTATTTTACTATTTTACTCAACTAAAAACTCTATTTTTATATAATTAAATCTAATATCCTTATTACTTATATTTTACCATTTTACTATTTTAATTAAAAAACTTGATATATTATTTTTTTTAAATATATTTCTTGAATGACATTGTTTAAACTTTTACAAATTTTTTTAAAAATAAACTTTTGCAACTGAAAATACTATTTTTATTTAATTAAATTCAATATTTTTATAATTATTTTATTTTACCATTTTAATTTTAAAATTTTCAATTAAAATATAAACTAACGAAAGTATTATTATCAAGTTTAAAAGTTAAAATAAGTAGTCTAATCATTAGTTATTCATATTTTTTAAAACTAATTAAGTTAAAATTTTATTTAAAATTTAATTATAGTAATTGCTCTGTTTCTATTTTTGGAACATGTTGGTATAATAAGAATTTAAAGTTTTTAAAATTAAGAATAAGAATAGCATACAATTATTTCCTTTGACTTATAAAGTTAGAGAGCAAGTTTCGAATTATCGTCACTTGGGTCCAGGTTAAATGAGTTGGGTAATTTTCTCGGGTAATCATTCGGATTATCGTTTATTTTTCTGGTCAAATCGGGTTCGATCGGATTGGACGAGTTATTGGGTTCGTGTCAAGTTTTGACAGCTCTACTTATAATTAATGGGTCACGTGCAACGCACGTTGGAAGTGATGACTAGTTTATGAAAAAATACTTAATTTAAAATTTTAAAAATATGTAATGTAATTTAATTATTATTTTTTAAAAAAATTATTTTATATTATAATTATGTAGGGAACAGGTTACAGGGTACATTATAAACCAAAAAAGGAATTCGTATTTTAATAGTATTAGTCTTTTTTTCGGTATCCCATTCGGTATCCAGGGTTTCGTCCTGATTAATCCGGATCTGATCCGCGTCGCGTACCTGGTTATGGTGGGTGAGTCTCCCAACAGGGACAGCTGCGTACGCCAGGTCTCGAGCTTAAACTGGAACAGACCGCTTACCACTTGATCCATCCTTGTTGGTTTTAATAGTATTAGTCTTAACTGATACTACTAACTACTAATTTACTAAATGCTGTTTGGTAGAAGAGAATTAGTTAAGATGCATGGAATTTAGAGATTAAACATTATGGACAACAATACTCTCTTTTGTAGAAGAGAAAACTGGACAAAAACAAAAGAATACGACACTGGTTTAAAATGCTATGTCATCGTATATTCCTTGTTTTGTTCTCACTGTCTTATAACTAATTAAAAAGTCTTTGTTTAGAAGAGTTTGTAATGATCAATATATCAATTTGATTCGTTAGGCGTTATTTATAAAACTACTATATTCTATAAAATTATGGTGATAATAATAATAATAATATAATAATAATAATAATAATAATACATATTGTATATCCAAAATAAAATCTTTACCATGTAAATTTTAATATTTTATCTTCTTTTTAGTCTTTTGTTAATGTTAATGTAAATTTTTTATATAATAATAATATATTAATTAAAAAAGAACTTTTTTCATTTTTATTTAATTTTTTGGTACATTTTTTATAATATTTGTATCTATACTAATTACTAGATCCATGGCACTCATTATGTGAGTGTAGAAATAAAAATGTAGCTTATAGTAGTTTTCTTTTTTTTTTTGGGACATTTAATTGATAGTTTTTTTTAAATGATATAAAAATTAAATATCATCTATATCTTTAGTGTTTTTTTTTTTCAAATGAGTAGTTTTTAATATTTTAAAAATTGAGTTTGTCTCGAGTCAACTCGTGACACAAATTCACGACTTCACATTATAATTATCTATATACTAAATATAATGCGAAAACCTGAGTTTGTCTCACGAGTTAAAACAAAAAAAACTACCTATCTTAAATAAAACTACCCATTATTGGCAAAAAAAAGTAAAAAAATAAAACTACTCATTGAGGATAAATATAATATTTAAATTTTTATCCATTTATTGTGCCAAAAATTTTTTTTATCCATTTAAAAAAAATCTGCCACAAACTAAACTACCTTAAAATTATTTTACTTCTTTCACAAAAAAATTTTTTTATCTTCGCATATATATTTTAAAAAATATTTTATCTTCGCATATATACCCTAAAAAAATATTTTATCTTCGCATATTTTCACGAGTTAACTCGGAGACAAACTCAGTTCTTTAAAAATTCAAAATAAAATAAAAACTACCAATTTTAGATAAAAACTACCTCTATAGAATAAATACAATATTTAAATTTATTTATATCATTTATACAAAGATTTTTCAGATTGAAAGTATGTTTTTTTTTTAAAAAAATAACAAAACAAATATCTATTTATCATTAATCAAATATTAAAGTA
>AWWV01015964.1:0-23668 GCA_001974805.1 Corchorus capsularis | reverse complement strand
GAGCATACAAACTGAGAGATCTTGACGGCCAACATGTTCCCCGAACGTGGAACGTGATTCACTTGAAAAAATACTATCAATAGCTGTATTTTATCCCTGTATGATGTTCATTCGAGCGAGATCGTAAATGAGAATCCCTTATTATCTACCGAGCTCTTTCCAAGCAAATTCTCATATAAATCATAAGCGAGGTCGAACGTCCAAGCAGACGTCACCCGCAGACGGCTGAGCGCCTAGACTGGTGCCCCCGTATAATTCATAAGCGAGGTCGAACGTCCTAGTAGACGTCACCCGCAGACGGCTGAGCGCCTAGACTGGTGCCCCCGTATAAATCATAAGCGAGGTCGAACGTCCAAGCAGACATCACCCGCAGACGGCTGAGCGCCTAGACTGGTGCCCCGTATAAGTCATAAGCGAGGTCGAACGTCCAAGCAGACGTCACCCGCAGACGGCTGAGCTCCTAGATTGGTGCCCCCGTATAATCTTAAACGAGGTTGAACGTCCAAGCAGACGTCACCCGCGGGAGTCTCCGTGCAACTCGAAAGTTGTGTCCTAGGTCCGAACAGGCTCTTTCGCAGACCACAAAGAAACGCTATCAACGAAGGCGAATTTGACGACCAGCCCACTGGGCCACCGTAAAACGCAAATTACTATTGGGCTAGTCAAATGTTGGGAATTCAAGAAAAACAAATTGTCCAGATGACCCGTGGGTTGAATGTCACACATGACAAATAAAGAATATTTACATTCAAATTGTTAAAAAGGGGGAAATGCCACAAACGACATGATAAAATCAGAACAAAAACTACTTCTCTTTTCTCCTTTTGCTCCCACGGGCATGGCGATCCGCATCCCTCCCGGACATGCGCTCGGAAAGGACACGATGGTCCTCTACAAAATCATCACCATCGGCTACTACGTCCGTCGAAGCAGGAGCCTGTACCGCCTGACTCGAACCGCCAATCTCTGGAAGTACCAAGGGAGGAGCCGGCTTAGGAGAGGGGTAGTTGTCGGGAACTTCCTCCTTGTCGAACGGAATACCCGCGAAGTCGGAAAAGCCTTTATACTTGTGGACCATGTGGAGAGCAGAGTCCCTTGACTTTTCCTTCTCATAGACGATCTGCGCGTAGCACCCGGCATTCTCATGTTCCAGCTCGGCTATCTTGATCTGAGACAAAGCGGAAACGTCCGTCAAAGCCCGATTCAAGCTCACAACAGCGAAACCAAGGGACAGGATAAGTACCTTGAGTTTTCTCTCCTCAGCTTCCCGGCGCTGGAGATCGGAGCGATGGTCGTCCCGCTCGCGACGGAGCGTCCTGTCCGTCTCTTTGTACTTCGCCTTCAGCTCCTTAAGCTTGTCCCCCAGCTCGCTGACCTCCTGCAAGGCGTTGTCTCTCTCCCGAGCCAGGGCCTGTGCTTGATTGACTTTCTGTGCCGGCATTCGTTCGTCGATCAGACGAGCCAAACTGGGGGCCACAGAACGGAGGCTTTCCTCATGCTCGGCAAAGTTCACCCGGGCAGCGAAGAGGTTCTGAGGAAAGAGAAAAGATGTGGAAATGATCACACAGAACACAGGTGGCATTAACTGTCTAACGAACGAACGAAGATGGGCAGACAGATACCTGCATGGCAGCAGCGAGGGCGAAAACAGATCGCTCCATACCGCCCAGACCTCTCACGTCCTCGTAGTCAGAAGGGCTGCCGAAAGACATACCGTGACAAAAGAAATTAGCCAAAAGGTCGAGCAGCGAATTCGGGGTGGTATCTTGGTTCCTGTGCACCCAGTCGCCGAACCCGCCCCTAGAGAAGATGCCCGACGAAAACAGCGAAGGAGCGCCTGCCGGGGCGGAGGGCTGACCCACCCGTGAACCTTCAGGAACAACGATCGTCGAAGGCACTCGGGGAATGACCCGGGGTTGGGGAATAGGGCTGCTCGGTGGGGCAGCGGACCTGTAGGTGGCTCCAGCCTGACGAATAGGAGTCCCACCAGCTTGGATATGCTTTTGACGAGTTTCCGCCGCCCTACGTTGAGCCTCGGCTAGCTTCTGTGGATTCATGGCTTATGAGGAAATGCCGGGACCTGCACACAAAAGGGCGTTCGTCAGCTACGCTCAGCAAGGAGCGCCAACCCCAAAATGTGGTCAATGAAACTAGTTAGACACCATCGGGCGAGTCTGAGGTCGAGGAGGAGCGATCGCCTTGATGCCGAACACGAGCCATTTCAAGAGCTCGTAATGTCATCATGTCTTTACCTGCACCGCGACGACTGGCGGGTAGACGTGTCGAGAGAGCTACTCCATTCGTCCATTCAGTACCAGCCCAAACACAAGGGTCGTACGCAACTACCTCGAAGGGCCTATTCGGGTTAGGGGAAGGAATGTACGTCAGAGGACCACCCCTGACGTTCACAATAATGAACCTTTCTACCTCCCCCAGCTGCCCGTCATCTACAACCATTTCGTAGATAGGAAAAGGTGAACACAGCTCCAAAGCGACGTCCGTCGGGCGTAACGAACGAGCAGGATACAGATGAGGACCCAAACCAGCATGCACCAGACGGGACGCCAAAACAACTTCCTTCCAATCATGACGATGATGGTCGAAATACTCCATCTGCATCTCCTCTTCGGGGGATAGGACGAACGCCTGAGCATTAATCAGTTGGCTGCTCACTTTCCACCACCTCATCAATATGGGCCAGTTCTGACCAGCAGGACGCTGAACGCCAAAAAACTGTTTTTTCCAGTCCCTCCAACTGGACGGCCCGGGAAAGAAGGAACCCCTTCACGAATGACGTCTGTTGAAACTGTACCACCCCTGAAAGTAAGACATAGTGAAACAGTGACGGAAGAGATTGACGCTCGGCTCCCAGCCCAAATATATGCAGATAGTAACATACCCAACGATCAGCAACCACCCGTTCGGCGTTACCTGCGATGCGCCAAGACCGTACGACTTCAACACTTCCCAATAAAACGGATGGCCAGGCAACCGAAAGCCAGCCTCGAACATAGCCCTATACAAAAGACTCGCCTGGAGTTCCGACGAATGTGGAAGATACGGTCCTCCTCTCGAGGGTAGAAGAATCTAAAGCCAGATTCAGGCCCAAAGCCGAACCTACAAGCCGCTGCCAAGGCAGCCCTCCGGGAAAGTTGGGCACTAGGGGTGATCGGACCGCGTATGTACATGGACGAAGTTTCAGCGGGAATCGGAAAATGCCTCGCCGCTTCGGCATTATACCTAACAAATTTATCTTCCTCGACCACATTAGCAGAACTGGCCAGACTGCCAGAGGAGGACCTCTCTTCATTTGACCCAGCTGCTGCGATCGGCTCACCTGATCCACCAGTGACATTTGCTCCATCTCCAGGGGCTTCAAAGCAGACCTAACCTCAGCGAGCAATAAACCCTGACGTCTAGGCATAAGGCCCCCGCTCTCTGTACTGCCCGATTCGGACTCGGCCCCAGCAGAACCACCGAGCTATCATTCATGGCCGTCCCCTCAGACGACAGTGATATCGACACCTCCTCGGACTCAGACATACTCACAGAAGGAACTCTTAAACCTAAAATCAAAACACTTAATCCAAAAAACCAAAATGCCCAATTAACTCACCAAACTCAGTAGGTAAGACTAAGGAAGGAATGTCTTCGATGTCGGTTGTCTCGGTTAACCCAGAATCACTGGAAGAGTTGGTATCGGAAAGGTCAATCGGATGGGCGGAACCCCCGGGATTAGCCGTCTCGCTCGTAGCAAGGAAGTCGACGCTGTGCAAGAGGAGCAATCCGAACCAGGTAAGACCGGATTCCTGCAAAAAGGGACAGAATAAAAGGACGAACGACAGATAAAGTGGTATATCAAGATAAAACACTTCAAAGAAAGGCAGCTAAGAAACTTACCACTTCTTACACCAAGACTAGGAGGAAAGATCGAATGAGCGAGAAAAAGGGAACAGTAGCTGGGAAAACAAAGAGCAGACGAACGTGAGAGAATAATCGGGAAATAGTGAGGAAATGGCAGAGACAAGGGATTCTCACCCTATTTATAACAAGGAAACGCACAAGAAGGGGAGGCCAACAGACAGTAACCGTCCCGAACCCGCCGGGGACACGCGGCGAAACTCGATTAGTCCGCCAATAAACGCAAGCGTCAGCCCGCCAAAATTTGAAATTCGAATTTAAAAAAAAAAAAACAAACAAAACCGGAAGATCAGAGCAATAACCAGTTGGAAAGTTAAGTCAGACGATCAACACCTGACAGCCGTCAGGCGGCCTGACAAAGAACTTCAACGACATCCGCAAGGATCTCGATCGCCAGAATACCAGCCCATCTCTCAACTTCACGTATCACAGCCGTCAGGCGGCCCGTCAGGCGGCCACTGTATGACCCCCCTCACGCCTGGGGGGCAATTGTTAGTACCCTCTGTACTACACTTGCCTAAACGAACGTATGACATCCGTACAACATCCGTACAACATCCGTCAGCACATGCCATGACATCTATATAAAGAGTAACCTCTCATTTATTACGGATATATTGAAAACTCTAGACTTTGGACTCTAAAATCCTCTCAACCCCTTTTGAGGATTCGACCCTAACTTGACCGTCGGAGTGCTAATGCGGGATTCCATCCCCGCACCCCGAGGTGTTCTATCTTGTGCAGGTCGACGAACTCAAGGTCTCGGAAGCTCAATACCACGGTCCAAGCAGATCGTCATTGTTGAGCAAATCGCCCTTAACATGCATCCGAAAACATCAAACTACAACATAATATAGCTTTTTAGTTTACACAAGCACAAATAGTAACGGTTAAAAACAAGAAGCTAACCACGTGGATTGTTAAATGCTAAGCTAAATTCCAATCATATGATGCTATTTTAGCCGCTCCCACTAGACCTTAAGCACCCAAAAAAAAGCATTTAATACAAAAAATACCTTCAAAAGCAAAGGGGAAAGTTGAACATAATAATTAAACTAGGTAAAAGTACGGAAATGGTCCCTGTACTTATACGTTTTGTCCATTTTGGTCCCTGTACTTAAAACCGAGCCATTTTAGTCCCTCTACTTACACGAGTGTGCAAACTGAGGACAAAATTTAACGTCCCGTCTGTTTGCTGTTATGATCGCTGATGTGGCATTGACCGGTCCCACTTTGACCAATTTCAGATACACGTGGAAATTTCGAAAAAAATCCGAATTTTTCCCTTTTTATTTTTTTTGTTTTTACTTTTTATATTTATTATTAAATAATTAAAAATACATAAAATTTATTAAATATATATTTAGGGGACTGGAATTCTTTCTCCCTCTCACACTCAATCTCTCGACCCTTTCCCCGTCTCGTCTAATTTTTTCCACTGAAATTGCTCCAAATTTCGGAGAAAATCTTGCTCTATCTTGAACCAATTTGAAGCTTGGGTGTTGATTACCTTTTGTAATCACCCAGATCTTCACATTTTCGGCTCCTCTCTACCCAAAATCTTATCTATTTCAACCCCTTATATTCATATCTTCCTCTGTTGAATCTAGTCACCTATGATGGAAGACCCATTCGATTGCGGTGAACCGGTGTTTTGTCATTGTGCTTTAAAGTCTCCTAGGCGTGTTTCTTGGAAGGATGGGAGCATTGGGAGAGGGTTTTTTGGCTGTGGAAAATATGAGGTAAGCTTTTGCTTTTTTGGTATCGCAGTATGAGGTAAGTTTAGGGTTTATGTTTATTTGGTTGAATAACTAATAATTTTCTATTGAAATTGTATTTTCAGCGTGGTCGTCGCCAATTTTTTCGATGGCATGATTCAGCTAAGGGATTTGTTTCAATCGACTTGCAAGGGAGAATTCTGAATTAAAAGCTATAAACAAAGCAATGAGAACAGATTGGATGAAACCGCCTACAATGATGAAACCACCTTTATGGTTAGATTGCCCTGTTGAGAATTTCCAACGGAATAGATCTAAGAATAGGAAGTTTTATATTTGGGCAGTATTTTTTTGGTTGATTTTTCTTTTGGTTGATAATGGGCAGTATTTTTGTTTGTTGTTTATGTGTTTTTATTAATACTGTATCAAGGGTATGGGAGGCCTTAAACTGGAGAGGCAAGCTTTACCATGAAGCATGTATTATTGAGATAAGAACAATGAAAAGAAACTTCAATTTGGGTTCTCAATTTGTTCCAGTCATTGTGCAATTTTGAGGAATTTTAATGGCTGAATTGGGTATTTAGGGAGAGAGTGAGAGTGAAAATCGAGAGAATAAGAGAGAAAAAAGTGAGACTTTGTATTTTATATTAAATATTTTTTTAATTTTTAATTTTCTTTTTTTTCCTGTAATTTTTTTTTAATTTTTTAATAAATATAAAAACAAAAAACATTTAAAAAGGAAAAAATTGGATTTTTTTCAAAAATTCCACGTGGCATCTGAAATTGGTCAAAGTGAGACCGGTCAAAGCCACGTCAGGGATTATAACGGCAAACAGACGGAACGTTGCATTTTGTCCTCACCTTGCACACTCGTGTAAGTAGAGGGACTAAAATGGCTCGGTTTTAAGTACATGGACCAAAATGGACAAAACGTGTAAGTCCATGGACCATTTCCATACTTTTACCAACTAATTAATTAGTATCATAATAACAGGGGCGGATCTAGCATGCAACTAGTGGGGTCACTTGACCCATTGAAATTTTGTAATCTCTAATATAGGTAGTAAAATTTTGGAATAAATTAATAATTGACCCCATTAAAACTATAGATAAATTGATGATTGACCCCCTTATTTTATTTTTATAGGTCAATATACATATACTCATAGTCATTGGGTCCAAAAAAAATTTATCCTATTTTTAAAAAAGAGAACGGCCCACTACCCCACCCCACGGTTTAAAATCTATTGCCTTTTGTTCTTTTATTTTTTGATAACCCCTTCGGTTTTCTTAGAATAGACTTATAAATTTTGTTAAAAATTAAAAAAATCAAGGCTTATTTTTTGTTAAATATAGATTTTGTTAAAAACTCTATTCCACCATTTAATGAAATAGACAATGAAGCAATTATACAAGGCTTCCAAACTATGAAAATTGTGGATAATTGTAAGTAGTTATTTTATGTTAGATATTAATTTTTGTTCATATATATGTATAGTAATTTTTATATTATGATTTTTTACAATATAGATAATGTTATATAGGAAATTCCTGGCTCCGCTCCTAATAATAATATACATGGCTTATGTAGGGTATGGCTTCAGCCTTCAAATTATCCCTATCGAGGAGGTTCCCGTTCCATTTTACCTTCAGAGTATAATCTATACTATATATAAAAATACGAGTTTTGTAAAACTTTTAAATCGACCATTATATCATTATTTTTTTAATATATTTCTTAAATGCCCCTACTTAAACTATTGTAGTTTTATTCTACTAAAAACTCTAGTTTTATTCAATTATTAAATCTAATATCTTTATAATTTCTTTATTTTTACCATTTTACAATTTTTCAATAAAAATTGGATATATTAAAATTTTTAATATACAATTTTATTCTACTAAAAACTCTATTTTCATTTAATTAAATTCAATATTTTATAATTATTTTATTTTTACCATTTTAATTTAAAAGGTTATTGTGATTGAAATTATGATTAAAGTTTATTATTTCCCTACGTGCAATTATTTTATTTGATTTATAATTAATTTTTTGCTAGATAAATATAACCTTTATGATGCAAAAAAAAAATGTAACCTTTAATGTGGGTTTAAATTTCGCTTAATACCCAAATTAGCCCCTTAACTATCCATTTTGGGACAAATTGGCCCTTTAACTTTTTTTGGGACAAATTGGCCCCTTAACTTTTAAAAACGAGATAAATTAGCCATTTTCTGACGGAGCGTTTAACGTCCGGAAGGTGAGGGTGCGTTTGACTTCCGATTAAGGCGTTTCTAACGGTGTTTGAAAGATCTCGACAAGAAAAATATGATGGTCAGGGAGGTGAGAAAACTAAGCAATCGAAAAATTTCAGATCTCGGGTCAAATTTAAAACTTTGACTGGAAAGTGCGGTCTTATTCGGAGTCAGAACGAGCTGAATTTCTAATATTTAATTCTTTGAGGGATGCCAGATCTAGTCGTTGCGAAGGTGAGAAACGATAATAAGGAAAATAAGCAATGCCGGTCTATTGGCATTGAAACAGTCTAAATTTATGATATGTCACTCTCTAAGGGATGTCAGTCTTATTCGCCTCATTTTCTTTGTTATTTTTTTCTCACCTCCACAATCAGTAGATCTAGCACCCTTCAAATAGTGACATATCAGAAATTTAGCCCGTTCCAACGCCGAATAAGACCGCACCTTCTAGTCAAACTTTTAAATTTGACTCGATATCTGAAAGTTTTAAAATTGTTTTTTTTTTCTCACCTCCCTGACCATCCGATTCTTCTTGTAGAGGTCTTTCAAATGCCGCTAGAATCGCCTTAATCGGAATTCGGGCACGCCTCACCTTCCGGAAGTTAAACGCACCGTCAGAAAAGGGCTAATTTGTCTCGTTTTTAAAAGTTAAGGGGTCAATTTGTCCCAAAAAAAAGTTGAGGGGCCAATTTGTCCCAAAAAAAAAGTTGAGGGGCCAATTTGTCCCAAAATGGATAGTTAAGGGACTAATTTGGGTATTAAGCCGTCTAAATTTTCTATTTTACTTTGTTAATAATTTTCCTTGTGTGGGATGATTTCTTTTGTACTTTTTTATTGTAAAATCCAATGTATATACAAATGGCTGGTCGAGATGGATTTGGGTTTGGTTAGTTTGGGGTTAAGAAAAATTTTGGTTATAAGGGTTCGATTAATTTTCGGTTTTAGGTTGGGTTGGATTCGGATCGCTCAAATGTCGGGTCATTTGGGTTTAGGTCAATTTTGGTTCGGGTCTTTTTCAGTTTCAAGTCATATGGTTCAGATAATTTCGGGTTTGAACCTCCGATTTTCAGGTTCAATTCTTTTTCGGATTTGGGTTATATAAATATAACTAATCTCGATTCGGGTAATTTCGGATTAATCTATCGGATTGATCTGATTCGAGTTGATTCAGGTTCGAGTCATTAAGGATTTGTGGTCGGGTCATTTCGGTTTCAGATTGAGCGGATTTTTTGGTCGAATCGGGTTGGATAAGGTTCGGTTTCAGGCGATCGAATCAAATACCCGTACTCAAGTGAAATTTTGCCAGCTATAATAATAGATTTTTTTAGGATAAAATTAGTAGTATACTTAAGATTTTAATTTTAATTTAATTTAAACATATTAAGTCACGTGAAAGTGGTGATCAATAAAAATAAAAAAGCAGACCGCATCCGCATGAAAAGCAACTTGAAATATACCTTATTTTATTTCACATTTGGCATACTTTACTACTTTCTATTTTCTTCTTTTTTTCCGCTAAAGAAAAGGCATAATGCTTGGTTAATAACCAAAAACAAAAACATAGTCCATCATTTCACTATTCCCACCTGTTAATGTCTTACTAATTAGTATTCAACATAAACAAAGTTTATTTGCTTTCAATAGTGACATTATACCATCATTGAAAATAGTACTTAAGTACCAGTTGAAACAGTTTGAACAGGTCCTATAAAATCTGGGTCATATTAATTCACATCGACAGTTGTCCAAGAAAAGAGAAACAAAAGCAATTCCAAGTCTTTCAATTAAACATGTCTTCTTCCTCGTGAGAATCTCACCAATCCAAAAGGAAAACGGATACCATACGCATAATGGGATTAATCAAGGCAAAGCGAGTACACCCCAATTGCCTAGCTAAAGGCTGAAAGAGAGCCAAGTCCAAGGTGTGCAAGAGCAGCCGCTAAAGGCTGAAAGAGAGCCAAGTCCAAGGTGTGCAAGAGCAGAGGGCTGGACCGCCAAGAAGAACCCAATAAGGCTGAGGCCTATCAAGCAGGCCTCACAAAACCCAATGTCATACGCTTTGAGTCTAAAGTGGATAAACGCGCGGACCCATGATCCGACTGCGCATACGTGCGAAAGTAACCGACCTATATTCCATATAAATACCTAGTATTACCTCATTTGGAGATATGATTTCACTACTCTACTACTTTATTACTCTGATACCTAAGAGGGTAACTGACTTAAACATCGGAGTGCTAACGCAGGGCATCCCCTGTCACTCAGGTGTTTACTATTTTGCAGACTACTTTCCTCGGGATCAGTGCACTTAGTAGGATCCAATCCGATTGTAAGTCCAAAGAGGGCCTCAACAATATCATATTGAAGCAGAGGATGAACATTCAAGGACTAGCTTTTTGCTCATTTCTTTTGCTTACTTAACTTTTTCCCTCGATTTGGCCAAAAAAAAAAAACTTTTTCCCTCGAGCTCTATTGAGTTTTGATTTTTTGCTCTATGGAGTTTTGATTTTTTACACCTCTAACTAAGATGGATTATAACTTGTATTGCTATATAATTACTAAGACCGTCACATTCAAGCAGATTAAATTTGAAAAATGCAGGGCCTCTTCTATGGCAATTAGCAAACATCACACAGAAATAGTTGAAGACTGGCATAATTAGTAGGCAAAGCAGGACTTACCATCAATATAAGGTAGATAGCAAAATAAGTGAGACAAAAAAAGTATAACATTGTCAAAAGTCAAATGGCTGTAAAGAGGAGGCATATGTGTAGATGCATTGCTGCAGAAAAAGAAAAACTATTGCTTTTTAATACCAAACTGTTTCAATGCAAAATATTTCAAGTAATGCAGATAGCGAAGAACAAACAAGAACAGAGTCAATTCGTTCAATCAATCGACCTTCTTATCAGTTGTTTGGGACGTGTTTGCTGCTGTTGGGCGTTTGTCTTCTGACATTTTGGCTTGGACCTCATCCCTCTCCCTGAAATACCTCTCAAATGCCCGAGGGAGGAATCGAGGAATCAAGAAGCACAAGAGATTGATAGAGAAGTAGAAGAGATTTGCGGCTGCCAGTCCCTTCCCAAACAGATGCCATGCAATGTCCTGCACAATTAAGTACTATTAGATTTGACAATTCCTTTCTTTGAACTAGTTGAAATAACAAGAGAAGAGAATTTAATTTGGTTAAGAAATTACCTTCATCTGCGCATTTGCAGGCAGAGTTTTGTTAAGCCAAACATCATTCATCCAATCAAGGATGACAAAGATCCTCCTAACCGTATAAAGTAAAGGAACAAGAGCCCTGACCGGGGGCGAAAATAAAGACAGCCCACTTATCACATTTTCTGTTAGAATTTGAAAGGAAAGCAAGAACAAATGAGGTGTAGCGGATCGAACAGCATGGTTATCGCCCCTTGCAAAGCCACCCAAGACATATGCAAGCGGCAAGAAAAGCCCTATGGTAGTTCCAAGAATCACATAGAGCCTAAAGAGCTTGCTGCCTTGGAAAATCTCCTGTGAGCCGGTGGTGACACGACCATGGGATGGGAACGCAAAGCGCGAAAGGGCGATTATGTAAGTTGAGGCAAATGCTGGGAAGACTAAATCAAGGAGTGGCACCAGGCCACTAATTGAGAATACCATAATGAAAGCTACTAGTTGGAGTTCAATCACACGCAATGATCCCATTACACCACCAACCACTGATTGTTCCTGCTGCTGCTGCTGCTGCCTAAGATGGGACTTATTTCCCCCTGGGGTTATGGTATGGTCTGGCTCACTTCTAGGAGCCACAGCAAGAGATACACCAGACATTCTTACTTCCTAGTGGAATGCTTTTGGTAGTTCTAGCGGTTTTCAATGCAAAATGCAGATTCCTCTTGATTGGACTAAACTTCCTCTTGCTTCAATTCCTGGAGAAATAACCATCACTTGTATGAGAAAAAGTAATACTACTACATTGATAGCAGATAGTTTCAATTGATTCTCAGAAACCAAATGGCGAATACAATGTTTACATAAAAAGTGTATATTAATATTATCCCTCAAAAGCAAAGCAGAGGCAATTAAGGACACAACCCACTTTTAATTCTTTCATAGTCCATTGGTTAATGTTCTTATTACTACTTCAAAAGCACTGTTTTTAGATTTCTTCAGGATGTATTGTTCTGTTTGCAACCAGTTACTGTTTTATTCCATAAACATTTGTCAAGGTTGAAATGTTCTTGTATGATACAAAAATCAAATCTAAAACCAGCAAAAAGAAGAGACATTTCACAACTTGAATCCTATATAAGCTATAACTAACCGAATGGTTGTCGATAACGATCACAAAGAGACCATAAATATAAATATTCAACATACACACTGATGTTAATGAAGACAAAATGATTGCAACAAAAAACAAAAATGATGAATGATTCAAGAAACTTGAGAATAATAATAATAACAATAATTGAAGAGAAGAGATCTTACTTGGATGAAAGATTGAATCAAATTCAGAAGAGACATTTCACAACTTGAATCCTATATAAGCTATAACTAACCGAATGGTTGTCGATAACGATCACAAAGAGACCATAAATATAAATATTCAACATACACACTGATGTTAATGAAGACAAAATGATTGCAACAAAAAACAAAAATGATGAATGATTCAAGAAACTTGAGAATAATAATAATAACAATAATTGAAGAGAAGAGATCTTACTTGGATGAAAGATTGAATCAAATTCAAAACCATGAAAAACGAAAGCTGGGTAAAGAAATGATCATTGAGATTTGAGGGTAGTAAGAGAGAGAGAGCGAAGATTTTGCGTTAAAAGTACAGAGAGAGCGGGCGACCGCTCTGAAGTTGTTTTTGAACGTGTAGCTATGTCTGGCTTTACACGTGGCCAACTCTTACGTGGGATTGCTGCTTTTCTTACACGTGTTCAGTTTTTGCCTATTGGTTAGAAAAAATCGTTGTTGTTTCTCGTAAATTCTCTGGCCCGAATCTGTTGCCCAACCCATGCACCCACTTCCTAATTCTAACTCAGCCCTGCATTGCATTTGATGATTGGGCCGAGGGATGATGAGAAACGTCAGAATTCTTGTTCATTAACTTTCTTGCATTTCTGATTTATTAGTTTGAATATTTTTTTGGTCCAGATATTAGTTTGAATTGAGTACTTGTGAAATTCAGTACTTAATCTTTCAAACACTTAACCTTTCCGTACTTAATTTTCAATTTTAGAAAAAAAAAAACCTTAATTAAGTTGTTAACTTCGACTTGAGAGGTTTGAATTCAAGTTTGCCAATGCTCGTTAATAGGAGATGAAATGGATTTCACAATATAAAAGATAGTAATCTCATATTGTAAATCATAGGATTTGAACTTGAAATCCCATTAATGAAATCTCAAGCTTGAATTATTGATTATCTCCTTGAGGATCCATTGTAAATCATTTATGAGATTTGTGACATACCCTAATCCTGAATAGTTTCCATCTATTTTTCTTTCCCTTTTTCTTTAGGGAATTTTTGGAACCGTCAAATCGACCGTTTAATTCTTGAAATCGCCTATGCGGTTTCGGCGGTTATGCGGTTTAGGTGGTTTAGACCGTTTAATAATTATATATAATATTATATATATAATTATATACGAGACACATGACACTTACTACATGAGTATATATGAAAATAAAATAATTAAAATGTAGTAGTTGTGACAGTTTTTTTTTAAATGGATAGTTTTTTTTAAATAATATTGTTTGATGCCAAAAATATAAGGGTTCTCACCCTTGTTTCTTCTATGCAAGAGTGGGGAATTAATATCTAAATAAGAAATTGCAATTGTTCCAAAATAAAGAACTTTATTAAGAACACTACGAAAATATAAAGGGAGTGAGATTTAATGATCTTGGATGCTTGATTACAAGAGCTTGAATAAGATTCTAAGTTAAGGGAACTACTCCTAATTTGCAAAAGTTAATCTACTTCTAAGGGTCACTTCTAAAATTCTAGACAACTATGAAATTTTCTTGACTTCTTGTCTTTGATGAATTTGTAACCCTTTGAACATAAGAAAAACTCCTATTAAGAGTGTCCAAATTAGTGGTTAATTTACCACTCATCCACATTTAATTCAACATGTGAATTGCATTTAATTTGTTCCCATTTAAAGTGGAAATAATCGGCCATTAACTTACTTAATTAACCATAATTAACTTTTTTAATCAACTACCAAGTCTTTATTATCTTATAAGTCCAATACTCCCTCCCATTCAAAATAAGTGATACATTTTAAATTTTGCAGTCTTTCAAAATAAATGAAATAATTACAAAACCAATGTGATTTGTACTCTTTTTTCCATATACCCTAAGTGTTAATTAAGGTGGTTGAACCTTTAAGTGGTCTTGGAAAGTTGGAAAGGGAGAGAAGATTTTATTAAATAATTGTTTATAAAAAATTTTAGAAGGGTAATTATGTCATTTTAAGTAAGTTTTTACTAAATTTAAGACTAACTAATCATTGACTTGGTCTATGTAATATTCTTAGTGTATCACTTAATTTGAATGGGAGGGAGTAGTAACTAAATCCAAGCCCAAATGTATTTGATTTAATCTCTCCAAAAGCCCAAACATATTGGTTCGACCCTAATACTTAATTTGCAACCCAACAATTGCCCCCAAAATCATGTGTTAGTTTAGTCACCACACATATTTTAACTCCTTGATTAGTCAAAAAACTGTCTAATTTCAAAAACTGTTCCATTATAGTTTTCTTCTCAAAGCCTATTAGTCCGGTATCAATCCGTATTTACTGTCTTCAACTCTTTTCACCTGCTCACTACTTTACTTTTCATCTTCATCTTTTCACCACTTTTGTTTCTTCACAAAATTATCATGATCATGGCGCCACTCAAGTCTTTGAACAAAACATCTCCATTTAGAAAAGATGCTAAATACAGACTCCAAACAATGGCTAATACGAATGCTAGGATGGGAAATCACAATGCGCGCACCATATGCGGTAATCAAGTCGATGATCCAACCGAACTTGAAGAATGGCTTCCAATTCCAAAGATTGAAAACTTATTATTGCATACTCCAAAACTCCAAGTGCTGAACTATTTCATGGGAGAATCTGTTATTCCCTCATGGCCAACTTCTGATGATCGGTTCTTGTCTTGGTATACCAAATTGGCCAAAATATACACTCCATTTTGGCAAAATCTAGGTATCTTTCCTCTGCTTGAACTTACTTTAAATATTCCAAGCATTGATCCCCACTGTAGACACGCATTTTTGGTCCTATATCCTTTAATTTACATTATTTGTTACTATGTTTGCATTATGGTCATTTAGGAGCATTTTAGTCATTTTAGTGAAATGGTAGTTCATATTTAGCCTATGGCAGAATAATTGATTTAGTAAGTCTTTTTTATTTGGTATTTAGTTATCATGGGCATATAAGATTCAAAAACTCAAAAGCACCTGCCATCTTAACTTATCACATCTGCATACTACATTGGCATTCCAGTTTCAAGGCTATTACATTTGCATTATAGTTTCAAGGCATCTGCATTGTAATTTGGCATCCTTCTCTACTAATCTATTTTGGACCATTCATATGGGGACTATTTCACTTTTATTGCATTTGGGCTTATTTTTGCTTAATTGGACTATCCTTTCTTGTTGATCATATGCTTTTGGACCTTCAACTTTAATTGTGTACATTTAGCTTTGGGCTTTTGGGTCTTAGCTTTGGGATATCTTGTTTTGGTCTTTCTTTAGCTTTTGGATCTTTTGCTTTGGGTCAAGGCCCATTTTCCTATTTATCCCATTACATAATGGTCAATAGCGGTAAAGAGAGATAGGCAGTTCATATTATACAGAAAATGTACACAAAATTTGATAATTGAGAATCATAAAAAAGGGGGAGAGTTTGCCTTTCGTTTTTTATAAAGCAGTAAACTTTGACATCTTTTACAGCCCAGGGCATACCAAAAATACACCAAAAGGGGGGTCATGTACAGCTAGTTTATATTAAAAAGGAGGAAAGCATTTACACTTTCTTTTGCACTGGATTGAAATAAGAAACAGGATTGCAAAGCAGCTTCTGGTCTTTCTTGATTCACCTCTCTTCACCTCTTTTCTGGGCTTAATTAACACTTAGTATACATGATCAGTTGCCAATTTACATGAGCATTCCTCACTTTCACAAGTATGCACATGCATTTTGCCCTTCAAATTCCTGTTTCAAGCAAGTATATTGCACTCATTTAGCACTGACATTTAGCTTCACTTGCACACGGCAGTTACAGTTTTAGCTGTAAGTCATTAGTTTTAACCCCAATAACAACCTACATCATTCTAGTCAGTAATCACACTGCATTGCATCTAGTTACAATATATAAGCATAGTAATATTTCATCACATTGTAGCATGCATTTGTTAGTCTATAAATATGCTTGCACTTCATTCATTTTCATTTCCAAGAAACACAAAACAAAGGCTGCAAGAATATGGTCACAGTTGCAATCACACATCCATCAAGCTTATTTTTGTAGTAATGTAGGATCATGGTTAGAGCATGCTCATTCACTTCCCTTCACATTGCATTGCACCCACTCAATCTTGGCATCTAACCAAATCTTCAGCATCATTACACACCCACATTATAGCAGTTCATGTAGTTTTAATTCACAAAATTAAGGTCACATTTGCATAGCATTCAAACAATCACATTCATGCAGCTTAATTTTTAGCATTTAAATACAACTTATGCATTCTAATAGAACATTCATGATAGCTTAGGCATTGTCATTCTTAGGCAGCAGATTCAGATTGGCAAGCAGCTATCAAGTAATTTCTTTTAAGGCAGGCATTGCATTTTTTTTAGTTTAAGCAACGTGACGTTGGATATACATGCATTGGCATTCATTTCACTCTTCTTTAAATTTCATCTTTAAGCATAAAACATGTATTAAAATTTCTGCATTGTGCATTCACATTCCAATCACTGCTTAGCATCCACCATCTTAGTCCATCAATAAGTCAGCATAGTAAAACACAAAAAGAGAGCATATAGCATAGTTAACAAAACATCATTACATTATTATTTTCATCCATCTTAGGTTCATATAGCATGCATTACAATAACTTTTAGCAACAAGTTAGTGTGGTAGGATCAATGGCAACAATCAAGCAAGTTCAAGTGTTAAACACAATAACAACAAACAACTCACAAATTGGTGAAGGGAGGTTACCTGAAAAGGGAATTTTTGAGCCTTGATTTGCTACAAGCTGCTTAAGCCTCTGAGCTTCAACATGCTGAATTAGACCTCAAGTTGAAGTACCTGAGAAAAGAGATAGGTCGGTGGAGGAAATTAAATAAAAAAACAGAACAGACAAATAACAAGGTGAAAGGGAAAGGTTGTTGCGATAATTCCAGGGCACACATTCAAGTGTAGCACACAAGAAACAGACTAAATGGAACCATGACAAAAGAGTTGCCTCTTCACACAGTTTTATTTCCTCAATGACCATCACAAAAGGACAAGAGATGCTACTATAGTGCAAGCAAGAACAAAATGAATTGAGCAAAATACCATTTGGTCACGAGGCAAATTATATTGAAAAAAAAAAGCAATCAAAGTCGGTATGGAATCATCAAAGCAATTAGAGGCAGTTACACATAAAACTCGAATGCATTCACCACAGAGAATCAAATCAAGGACAATTACAGAAAGAGGATTGGGTGCACAAAAGAAAAAATTGCAAAAAGAGAAGAGAGAATCCGTACCTGCCAACTCATCCCGTTTGCAACACAAAATTATTTGCAAGGAAGAGAGAGGCACGTGAGACAACAAAACAGACAAAAATGACACCTGCACAATAGGACGAAACATGGGAAGGGGAGAGGAAATTTCTTCGAACCAGCCACAAGTTTCAGGGTACAAAAAGCAGGAAAATAATAAAAGGGGGAGGCAGTAGGGTTTTGAAAGGAGGTTGGAGATTTTAGAGAAGTTGAGGGTTAAAGAAAAAGAAAAAGTTTCCTGAGTTCTTAGCTCTTCATTTTTACAGGAATACAAAGAAAATAAGAGGGAAAATAGAGGGTTGTAGAGAGAGAGAGGAGAAGTGTTTTAGGAAAAGAAGAAGAGATGGGGTTTTTTTACAGAAAATACAGAAAAATAATCAGAAAAAAGAGGCTTAAGTATTACCTGGGAGTTGAGGATTCAAGGCTTTGTGTGGTGAAATCAACTTAGGGGTTTCGAAGAGGAGAGTGAAGCGGTTAGTTTAAGTCGGACCGGGATTTGGAGGTTTAAGTTCAGGTTCAGGCTAGTTTTGGGTTTCTGGGGTTTGGGGATTTGGATTCAAGGTGTGTTCGGTGATGAGGGAGAAGGAACAGGTGAAGAACATACCTTGAAATTAGAGGGACCCGACGGCGGGTTAGAGAGATCGGAGAGATATGGTTTTGATTCGGGTAGGCTCGGATTCGTTAGATTTCCGGCTTCTTTTCGGAGATTTGAGGGTGGAACCGACTTCAGGGTGAGGAGAGGAGGAAATAAGGAGAGTTTGAGCTCCATTGGAGCTCCGCTCGAAGTCCGGCCGGCGGCATAGGGAGGTCTGGGCGGCGGCTGCAAATTTCAGGCCAAGGGTCTAAGAGGCTAGGGTTCTAAGTGATGAAGAAGATGAGGAAAGTACCAACTGTTGACCTGACTCGGATATCACCCAAGACCCAGTACAGGTCCAACCCACCAAGCCCACCTTCCAATGGGGTAATATCATTTCTGACTTTGGGCTTTTAACCTATTTATGCACTTAGGTTTATGATTTCTTTGTGCATTTGGGCCTAGGTTTTAATGTAGTGAAGGTTTAATTCGATTAATCAATTAAGTAATTTAGCTTAATTTTGAATAAATTGGTAAAAAATGAAATTTTAGAATTAGCTTAATTTTATATTTTAGTTTAGTTTAATTGTTAATAGATTAATAAAAATTCAAGAAAAATGTTAAAGCCTACATGTGCACTCATGTTTAAGTTTCCATTATATTGTTGATTAAATGCATTGTCATTTGAGAATAGTGAATTGGAGCCGATGATGGAACAATTAATTGGGACTTTGACAATCTTTGTCAGTCTCAATTCGAGTTTCCTAGACTTGAAACATTTATTTGGGGGTCTTACCAATCAAGTGGAAGGTGCCCAAATGATGTCTCTCGTATAACCACTGGGTAAAATATTTGCTAAACCGGAATTCATGCATCATATGCATCCATACCTCAAGAGATAATCAATAATTAAGCTAAAAAATGAAAGCAAAATAAGCAAAAAGTAAAAATAAAAGGATTAATGAAGTGATCAGTAAATCAGTAATTAAGAGTCAAAGTGAAAAGATAAAAAAAGTAGTAATCAGTCAATTGGTAATTAAGAGGAAGTAAAAGGATTAATTAGTAAATTGATAACTAAGAGAGGAAACAAAAGTAGCAATCAGTAATTAAGGGTCAAAGTAAAAGGGTAAGTCAGTAATTAAGAGTCAAGGTAAAAGGATTAATCAGTAAATTGATAATTAAGAGAAGAAGTAAAAGAAGTAATTGGTCAATCAGTAAAAGTAAAAGGATAAAATAAAAAAAAGAAGTAATCAGTAAAAAGAAAGAAAAGAGGAAGTGATCAGTAGAATGGGGTGAAAGTAAAAGAAGTAATCTGTAAAATGGAGTGAAAGTAAAAGAAGTAATCAGTAAGTTGGTAATTAAGAGTAAAAGTAAAAGAAGTAATCAGTAAAATGGTAATTAAGAGTAGCAGTAAAAGAAGTAATCAGTAAAAGTAAAGAAAAGAAAAGAAAAGAAGAGCCAAAAAAAGGTAAAATGGTAAAGAGTAAAGAGTAATTAGCAAAAAGTAAAATGGTAAAAGGAAATGATAATCAGTACTAATCAGTAAAGAGTAATCAGTAAAGAAAAATGGTAAAAAGTAAAGAGTAATCAGTAAAGGAAAAATAGTAAAGAGTAGAGAGTAAAGAGTAAAGAGTAATTATTAAAGAAAAATGGTAAAGAGTAAAGAGTAATCAGTAAAGGAAAAATGGTGAAGAGTAAAGAATAATCAGTAAGGAGTAATTAGTAAAGAGTAAAATGATAAAAAGTAAAGAGTAATCAGTAAAAGAAGAATGGTAAAAAGTAAAAAGTAATCAGTAAAGGAAGAATGGTAAGAGTAAAGGGTAATCAGTAAAAAGATAATCAGTAAAGAGTAAAATAGTAAAAGGTAATCAGTAAAAAAAGTAATGATAATCAGTAAAAGGTAAAATAGTAATCAGTAAGAGCAAAATGGTAATCAGTAAAAGCAAAATGGTAATCAGTAAAGAGTAAAATAGTAATCAGTAAAAAGTAAGAAGGTAATCAGTAAAGAGTAAAATAGTAATCAGTAAAAGGTAATCAGTAAGAGTAAAATAGTAATCGGCAAAAAGTAAAGAGTAATCAGTAAGAAGTCAAATTGTAATCAGTAAAATGTGAAAAGGCAATCACTAAAGAGTAAAATGGTAAAAAGTAATGGTGATTAGTAAAGAGTAAAGAATAATCAGTAAAAAAAAATGGTAAAGAGTAAAATATGGTAATCAGTAGGAAAAAAATAAATAAAAAAAGGTAATCAGTAAAAAGGAAAGTAAGAATAGAGGCAATCAGTAATTAAGAGTACATAATATAATTGAAGAATAAAAGAACGACTAATAATAAAAACCCACAGTTAAGTCTGGACTAGTCAGTGCCGTCTTTTGACGGGCGTTGTGGGGGGTGCTAATCCTTCCCCACGCGTACCCAACTCCCGAACCTTAGACTCTGGTTAGAAGACCGTTTATTAGGTTTAGCATTACCTTCGCCAAGCCTAGGTTAACATTAGACTTAATAATCTGATAGGTGGCTAATCACACCTAGGTTAAAAAAGAATAATGGCGACTCCTGTAGTTTTTAGTTCTTAAGTCGTTCAGCGGTAGGGTTCGGTACCCCCCGGACCCGGACGTTGCGACACCCACATCATGGCGGCTTTATCATTGTTTTAGTCCCCCAATTACAATGTATTTTTGTTTTTTTGTGGTTGGATTACTATGACTACCAAAGATTTGTCCATGTTGATTGGGATGAAGTGTTCTCGATTAGGAGCCAACCATAGATCATTTTTTGAACCACCTCCTAGTGATTTCCCTCTAAAGAAAAATTATAACTCCTTTCGGACTTTAGAAAGGCAATGCATCACTTCCTACATTGTTCCTGACAATAAAGAGCATATAGGATTTCTATTATATTGACTCTACAAATTTGTCTTTTGTGTTCCAATTAGTGCCGCTAGTCAATACCTTCCTATTGTTGAGGCTTTATACAGAAATGAATTTGTGGATTTAGTCCCATTGATTTTAGCTAAAGCTTACCATGGTATGACTTCTCTAGTGGCTGAAATATCTTCAAATGTTCCAACTTCTCACATAGAAGGACCACTTTGTCTTTTCCAATTATGGTTCTTTGCCTATTTTTATTCTTCATCACCTCACTACTTTTCAATTCGCACTGCTAGAAATAGCTCAATTCTGAGGCAATGTATTGTGAAAAATCCAAAACATCCTGACTTGATAAGCCTCATTGATTATTTTTTGAACCTTCAAGTAACCAATTGGTCGTGTCGTCAATGACCATAAAATAAATAATTATCCCAACAATTACTAACTAAACTAGCTAGGGCAAGTAGGGGTCGATCCCACAGAGAGAACGGCTCTTCCTTTTCTCAAACAAGACAATTTAATAAAGAGAATTTAAAGAAGAATTAAAATTAAATCTTAACTAAGTAAATTAACTATGAAAGCAATCAAGAAAATAAAAGAAAACAATTAATCAAAAGCAGTGAATAATATCGAAAATAACAATTAAATAGAAACAACATCCAACATAGAATTAATATCCCTCTTGACAACAATAACATGGATCATAGATATCTAAAGATTATGAGAACCTTGAATAGCCTGTCGGACTTAACCTAAATTACCTTAATTAGATTAGATTACCGATTAAAGTCAATCTATCCCTTTTACTCTTTTAGCAATCAATTACTTTCTTAGGGCTTAGAGATCACTTAGGAATAAAGCATGAAGAACAAGTAATTTAATAACAAACACAATGAGAAATTTCTCGCCCATTGATTCTTTTCTCTCTTGGATGGAGGATTAATTCACATCCAATCGTCTTTTCTCTCAAATATTGCTTCTTGTGATTTGATGAATAAAGAGAAATAGAGGTGTCTTTATATAGTGATCAAATTCTAGTCCTAAGAGGTTTTAGTTAGAGTAAAAAGTAAGAAACATACCTTGTTTAGGAGTACTTTACCTATATGGAAAAGGTGTTGGCTTAAGAAATCAATTAGGAACTCAATTTCCTAGTCAATATAGGAAATTAAAATCCTAACACACTTTGCATGTAGATGGCGTGGCACATGCATGGCATCCTCCTTAGCTCCGGGTTTGGCACGGCATTGTCCTAGTGCAAGCGGGACATGGCAGGCATGGCTCGGTTCAAGGCCGAGCAGGTCCTGGCGGTAGCGCGGGCTGGTGCGCGCGGGATGCGGGCTGGCTGGTGCTGGCGCTTGTCTCGGCATGGTGCGGAGCGGAGCGGCTACTGCTGCTGGTGCTGTCTCGGGTTTGGCCGGTTGTGGCTGGCATCGCGCAGGCTAGGGCGCGTCATGGCTGGTGCTATCTCGGTGATGTCCGGTGCTGGCCGGGTGGAGTACATGGCATGGCTCGGTGATGTACGGGTCACGCTTGGTGCGGTACCGAGCTTGGCCTGGCGATGGCGCGGTGATGTCGAGCCTTAGCCGGGTCAAGGCTTGGTGTTGTGCGGCATAGCCAAGCTATGACCGGCCATGCATGCTAACTCTCCGGGTTTCGACCGGTCATGCATGGTCTATGGCTTGGTACTTTTTACTCCTTGGATAAAAATTCATAAAACAAAAATTAAAATTAAAATTGGGTTGCCTCCCAATAAGCGCTTGTTTAAAGTCATTAGCTTGACTCTTCCTTTCTTCGACCTTAAATTGGAAGATAAATGGGATCCTCCAATTCAACTTCTTCAATTAATGCTATTGTCAATGGCTCGAAGTAAGGCTTGAGTCTTTGCCCATTAACTTTAAATGAATTCCCTTTGACTGGATTAATAATTTCCACTGATCCATTAGGGTAAACTTGTATTATCTCATAAGGTCCTCCCCATTTGGATCTTAATTTTCCATGATGTTTGATCGAACTTGTAAATAACAAAACTTTCTGACCTTCATGGAACGTTCTTCTTAATATCCTTTGATCATGCAAAGCTTTAGTCTTTTCCTTGTAAGTTCTTGCATTCTCATAGGCTTCATTCCTAATTTCCTCAAGTTCTTGCAATTGTAACATCCTTTGAATTCCAGCCTTGTCAAAGTTAAGATTGCATTGCTTAACTGCCCACCATGCTTTGTGCTCTAATTCCACAGGTAAATGACATGGTTTTCCAAACACAATTCTGTACGGGGACATACCTAGAGGTGTCTTATAAGCTGTACGATAGGCCCATAAAGCATCTCCTAGTCGCATACTCCAATCTTTTCTTTGGACGTTGACTGTTTTCTCCAAAATCAGCTTCACTTGACGGTTAGATATCTCAGCTTGTCCACTAGTTTGAGGATGATATGAAGTAGATACCCTATGGTGTACTCCATATTTTTCAACTAGTGCTTGAACAATTTTATTGCAAAAATGAGTTCCTCGATCGCTGATGAGG
>AWWV01015962.1:0-10473 GCA_001974805.1 Corchorus capsularis | reverse complement strand
TACGGTCTAAACTTCTCCAAAAGCAAAGACAACGGCAAGCATCTCTTTTTCTGTGGTAGTGTAATTCTTTGAGCAGCATCTAGAGTTCTTGAAGCATAATAGATAACATGAGGTACCTTGTCAACTCTCTGACCTAGAACAGCTCCAATGGCAACGTCACTTGCATCACACATGATCTCGAACGGTAGTTCCCAATTAGGTGGCTTCACAAATTGGAGTGGTGGCTGAGTGCAGTCTTCAATTTATTGAATGCTTCCTTGCAATCGTCTCCAAATTCGAACTCTACATCCTTTTGTAATAGTCGACACATCGGTGCTGAGATCTTTGAGAAATCCTTGATAAATCTTCGGTAGAATCCAGCATGGCCTAAGAATGAGCGGATATCTTTGACACATGTCGGATATGGCAGGTTCTGTACAACGTCAACTTTGGCTTTATCGACTTGCATCCCCTCTTTGGATACTACATGGCCTAGAACAATACCTTGTTATACCATGAAGTGGCATTTTTCGGCATTCAATACCAGTGATTGTAGCACACTTCAGAAAGAAACTTTGCAGATGTTCATGAGGATTCTCATGATGTTCTCCTTGAAAAATCGGCAACATATCCAGGCTTCAGTTTGTAGGACATATCCATGGCTGGATAGTCGATACAAAGGGGCGGCAATTCACAGTTGAAATTCAGCTCTCGTAACGTTTGTGATTGCTCCATCGAATCTATTCTGCAAAACAAAGATGATCAAGTGCAAATCTAATAGAAAATAAAACAAGAGAAAAAGAAAATTAAACACAATCTCCCCGGCAACGGCGCCAAAATTATGACCGTGTCGTCAATGACCATAAAATAAATAATTATCCCAACAATTACTAACTAAACTAGCTAGGGCAAGTAGGGGTCGATCCCACAGAGAGAACGGCTCTTCCTTTTCTCAAACAAAACAAATTAATAAAAAGAATTTTAAAGAAGAATTAAAATTAAATCTAACTAAGTAAATTAACTACGAAAGCAATCAAGAAAATAAAAGAAAACAATTAATCAAAAGCAGTGAATAATATTGAGAATAACAATTAAATAGAAACAACCTCCAACATAGAATTAATATCCCTCTTGACAACAATAACATGGATCATCGATATCTAAAGATTATGAGAACCTTGAATAGCTTGTCGGACTTAACCTAAATTACCTTAATTAGATTAGATTACCGATTAAAGTCAATCTATCCCTTTTCAGCAATCAATTACTTTCTTAGGGCTTAGAGATCACTTAGGAATAAAGCATGAAGAACAAGTAATTTAATAACAAACACAATGAGAAATTTCTCGCCCATTGATTCTTTTCTCTCTTGGATGGAGGATTAATTCACATCCAATTGCTACATAAAATTAAGCTGGAGTGATTAATTCACAACCTAATCTAGCTAATGCTAACTCAATTTATCATGAAAGTGTCGACCCAATCAATCAAAACAAGCAACATAGAATTCATACAGAGATCCAAGAAATACTCAAATAAATTCTCATATAAAAGCACAAAATCTCACCATGGAATTAGTCAAGAGATCAATTAAATTCTACATTGGAGAAAAGAAAAGATTACTCACTCATAAATTGAGTGATCATCCACAAATAAGAAGAAAAGAACTTATCTATAGAGGAGGAAGAGAGAGGGGCGGCGGCTCCTAGGGTTTTTCTCCTCCAAACCTTCAACTAAACAATATATCTTATGAAGAATAAAATTACTTACAAAATCTAGACCTAAGGTGGCTATTTATAGTGGAGAAACAAGGGTAGGGCGGTTTAGGGCTGTCTTGGACTCCAAGTAGGATTAGGTGTCATCCTAGAATAGAATCCAAGTCAAAATAGGATTCTGGAATTTTCTGGATTTCTGCAGAAACTTCACTGGCAGATTCGGGCTTGAAACTGCAGAATTGGCTTCAGACTTCAAAAGAAAGTTGTAGAGCTCGGAGTTAGCTTTCCAACGAGTACTCATGGGCTTAAAACGGACATCTGAGCAGAAAGTTATAGCCTTTCTACCAAGACTGCGCTGAAATAGGGCATATATCGCAAATCTACGGGATTAATGCGGGATTTGGATATTCTTTTGGATATTGGGCCCACAAATTGGGATTTTAACTCCAATTATAGGTTTATATGGGCTAAGTATATTCCCATATAAATAATCCAAAATTCCTTAGTTTCAGGGCTTCTTCTGGGCTTGGCTTCAATCCTTTGTAATTTTAGCTCCAATCTTCAATTCTTGCTCCTTGAAATAATTCTTCAATGATCTTCAAATCTTCAAATTATCTTCAAGAAATCTTCAAACACGAACTTTGCATCTCCAAATCTATACTCAAAATTACTTTTCTAATATCTGTGTAAAAAGTAATCAAAATAGCTCCAAAAGTAGTGAAAATAAGCAAATTCTCAATTTCACATCTCATAAAGACTAAAAACACAAATACTTAGAAAATAAGGTATAAATGCTTATAAAAGTAGTAAAAAGTATAGAAAAATAGCTATAAAAATATGCATAATTTGAGCTCGATCACCAATAATAGGTTCTTTACCCTTTATGATCATCCTGAAGCTAAGTATGCAGATTTTTGGGCTACTCAGAAAAACTTGATGCCTTATACTCAAGTTTATGACAACATGACCATTACATGGGCATCTTTCATCAGTCCTAGAGATTTATATGGAAAAATTGGGTTTGGACCTTCAGTTGGCATGTTATTCTCTAACACCTACTCTCCCCAATTCTGTGATAGGCAATTTGGCCTTCTACAACAAATCCCTGTGCGCAATTTCTTTACAACTAATTTCAACTTTGAGCCAATCTATGAACTTGTTGAAGATTGGGAGCTTCCGGCTCTTCTTATTGCCAATGCTAAGTTCATATATGATATGAGAGACTCCTTTATGACATTCAAATCTCTTCCTAGAGTTCACACAACATTCAATCCTTGGTGGGTTGAACATGGCTTTACTTTTTGCTTCAAGCAAACTAGAGTTGAGATCTTTAAAAATCTCTCAATTTCTCCGGTAAGTATATACATATTTCTTTTCACAGATATCCTCTGTATCTCTTGTTCTACTATAAACTTTTCATTGTTTCTTTTACAGACTTCAACTAATCTCACTCTAATCATGTTAAACGATGATGATCCAAGGCCAGCAATGATAGATACTCCAGAAAACTTTCCAATGGCTAATGATTCAGTAAGTACAAATTTTACTTTTCCTTATATTCATGAATTCTTCCATTAATTATCATACCTTTGTGTAGGATTTTGACTTTGATTATGGAGAAAATCAACCTGAAAATAATTCGGAAAATCATTCACCTGATGGAGGTTCTCCATCAAATTCTAGTGTTTAGGTAAATTCATTATGACTTCAAAATTCTGTTTCAGATAAGCTTGCTATCTCTTCAATTTGCTCTTGACTGTCTAATGGACTCTTGATCGAGCTAAAATTATGCATGTTTTTATAGCTATTTTTATATACTTTTTGTTATTTTCATAAGTGTTTTTACCGTATTTTGCTAGTATTTATGTTTTTAGCTCTTGAAGACAAGAAGAGTGAAAACTTATTGTTTTTCACTCTTTTTGGAGCTATTTTAGTGACTTTTTACTCAACTATGGATTTGAAGATTCGAAGTTCGTGTTTTGAAGATTTCTTGAAGATATTTTGAAGATTTGAAGACAATTGAAGAATTAATTCAAGAAGTAAGAATTGAAGATTTTGAGTTTATCTGCAAAGGATTGAAGCCAAGCCCAGAAGAAGTCCGGAAGTTAAGGATTTTTGGATAATTTATATGGGATTATATTTAGCCCATATAAGTCCATAATTGGAGTTAAAATCCCAATTAATACCGATTGGACCCTCCAAAATATCCAAATCCCGAAATTTCCCGTAACTAGTCCTATTTGGAGTAGGAAATGGCGCAGTCTCGGTAGAAAGGCCATAACTTTCTGCTTAGATGTCCGTTTTAAGCCCATGAGTAGCTGCTGGAAAGCTAATTCCGAGCTCTGCAACTTTCCTTTGAAGTGCAAAGCCCAGATCTGCCATCTTCAAGCCCGAATCTCAAGTCGAAGTTTCTGCAGAAATCCAGAAAATTCCAGAATCCTCTTTTGACTTGGATTCTACTCTAGGATAACATCTAATCCAATTTGGAGTCTAAGTTAGATCTAAACCGTCCTACCCCTATCCTCCACTATAAATAGCCACCTCCTGTATCACAAATCACACACAATTATACATATACTACACAATTACATAATTCTTTTTTTCTACCTTTCTTTAGATTAGGTTTTCTCTAGTTTTAGAAGGGGGAAGTCGACACCCTCTCTAGCCATAGAGGGGTGCGACAACCCTAGGTTTCCAAGGAGGAGAAATCGCCCCTCCTTAGTTCTGTAAGTATTCTTATGCCTCTCATGGATTTTCCTAAGTCCATGAGTAGCTAAATCCTTAAAACTTCTAATCATTTGGTGAATTCAATCAATTGATTATGGTGAGATTTCTATACTTATAATTTTGTGTTGAGTTCTTGATGATAGTAGTCAAAACCCTGTTTTATTTTATGATTCTGAATCTTATTTGAGTTATGTGGGCACTAACGATGTAAGAGGAAGATCTATGGCTAGATCAAGCTTAGAATTGACCACTCAAGTTTGATTGTTTGTAGCAAATCAGGTTTGTTTGATCGCTGCCTGATGGGCGTTTGTCTATCGGAGGCCGAGAAATTGTTCTTCGTATGGTTCTACTTTGTAGGCATGTGTGTAAAATTAATTATTCTTAATGCTTTGTTCTTAAGTAATCTTTAAGCCCTGAAAAAGTAATCGATTGCTGGAGGAATAAAAGGGATTACTGCAGCTTTGACTGGCCTCTTATCTAATATACATGTTGGGAAACCTATACCAGTTGTCAGTCAAGAATAAGATGCTTAATTCACCTTTTAAGTCAATGATCCATAGTTAATCTGATTGAGTCATACCATCGGAGAAGAAGTATGCTTTATAATTATTGTTTGCTTTATTAATTTGTTTTAGATCTAGATTTAAATTTTTTTTGCTTTGCTTTGTTTTTAGTTTAATTGTTTTCTTTATAATTGATATTCACAATCCCCTGTTTTCTAATTGATTTTGGAAAAGATCTTTCTTTCCTTTGATAATCATAACCCTTCTCTGTGGGATTCAACCCCTACTTACCCTAGCTAGTTTAGTTAGTTTTTGTGGGGATTATTTTATGATTTGCTGACGACCGATCAACTCTCCTACATTCAAGGCACCAAAGCTGCTTGAAGAAACAATTATAGACTTGAAGAACATGTTTTCATATCTTACTAGAGATATGGAAAATTTCTCTACCAAAAACCTAGCTAAATCATTACTTTGTCTCGAAAAGATGTCTTCCTAGCACTTGAAGACTCTTATTGTAAAAATTTCTTGAATGCCAGCCAATTAGTTTTGCTACTAATTTCTTCCAATTTTTCTGACAATAAAGCAGAAATGATTTGCCTGAAGAATTCTCTCTTCACTTTGGAGCGTGTAAAGTTGCAGCTCAGAATGATGTGGTCAAGACTTTTTTTTTTCAATATCGAGAGAAAATTATCATGTTCTGTAATTTGTTCAGTAGGAAGAATGCTATTGAACAAACTCTTGAACATTTGTATTATAATCAGGAATCTCTCCTAACAGTTTGGTCAAATTTAAGGGAGAATATAGCTTCTATCCCAATTTAAGTTGGGTTTAAGTATGTAAACTCCAAACTTATAAATATTTATCGTTTTAACTCTTGCACTTTAATTCTATGAGAGCATTACTTCTTAGTGCTAATCATTTATATAATTTTTCTTTCTTTGACTACAGCTCACTTGTATGTTTAGTTCTCCTTATATTAAACATTCTTCCTTTTCTGGAATGTTATAAATCAAACAGTCTGAAAACTTAGATTTAAATCTCAATAACTCTGAGTCTTTATATCTAGAACCAACTTGAGCTAAATCATTTGCAGAAGAATTTTCTTTTCGTTTATAATAAGAACGCATAACTGGACTTATACACTGATATATACTAGATAATTGTCCAATAACCAATTGAGAATCTCCCTTAATCAAAACTGAATAAGCTTTAAGCTCCAATAATAACTCTAAATCAGTAATCAAAGCCTCATATTCAGCTTGATTATTTGAACAAGTGAACAACAAATAGAATGAAAACTTGAACACTTTTCCAGATGGAGAAGTCAAAACTATATCAGCTCCTGCCCCCAGCTCAATTTTAGAACCATCAAACTCCAAAATCCATGGGGTTGGTTCAATCATCAGAACCTCATCCAATTTAGGTAAAGTCATTGGCAAGGTGATTTGCTAAAAAGTCGGCTAATGCTTTACCTTTAACAGCCTTTTGAGGAACAAAGTTCAAAAAGAACTCTAACAATGCCAGAACCCACTTTCCAATTCTATTACCGGTAGACACCCGATTTTAACTTGTCCAAATTATTTAAGCTTTATGAAATTTTGGTTTGCTGGATTAATAAAGGCTTCTTAGTAAATTGATCGTGTTTCAATTGGCATTGTTCCCCATTTTATCAAATACATCTAATTTATTTAATCATATTCATTTTCTTATTAACCATATACGTTTTTCTATAATCATATTCATTTTTTTTGTCATGTTTATTTTCCCATTAAGCATGCCCATTTTTTTTATTAATCAGGTTTATTCATCCATCAGTCATTGTATTTAGTTGCAAGCATAATAATGCATTGGCAGCTTTTAGTTGGACTTATTCTTGGGCATAATCTAAAAGGGAATTTATTTCATTTTTGCTTTTATTAATAATGAGTTTACAAGGGACTTTCCTATTTTATTTCGCAATCTCCAAAGTCCAAAATTACAGAATAAAAAGGGCAGAAAAGAAAAAAGACCAAAAAGAGATAAAATAAAGACTTGGCAATAAAAGGAACCCAAGCTGAAGTACATTTCATTTCCCTTTATGTGCCTTGAAAAAAAAACCTGCCAAAAACAATAGGAAATAGGAAATTTAGAAAATCCCACGCCATGATAGGTTCAAATTGCAGAGTCATGGGTCATTTGCATTACACTACATGGGCATATTACTTTAGCAATGTTTGATGTCAGCACATCCATATCATTCTACTTAGTATCACATTAGTATTAACCATTTGTATATTCATTAGCGTATGAAGTACATGGCATTTTGGTTTGCAAATAAAGGAAATAGGCATGGGCAGTGGGTAAAAATAAGAAGGAAAAGGCCGACCAACATTGTAAGGAATCAACTAACCCACATGGGAATGGCTAGCCTAGCAGATATACCTAGTTTGCTACCATACAGTGTGATTGTGTGCAGTGAAACAAAATGTAGTAAAAAGTCAGCAAGGCAGAATCATATATAGTCAAACAGATCAATGGCAGATCTCCAAGCATGGACAAAAGTTCTCACAACTAAAATGAAGCAAGAATGCAGAAGTACGTTACATCTCAGTGAACAGCCACACATAAATAAAAATTAAAGCAGTTAGGGAGAGAGAAAAGTGTACTACCTCAAAATTGTTGGCTATCACATTCAGGTCATCTCGTCCTTAGCCACAGCAAAAATGAACACACTTTTGAATTTAGCCGAAAAAGAAAAAGGGGAATGACGTTGTTATTGCAGCCTCATTGGTTCCTACGACCTAGGGAGAAATAGGATTGGTCACACTGACACATCACCTGCAGAGAGGAAATTCGATTAGAAGCTGAAATTCAAGAAAATTTCAAGGGGAAACCGGGAAATAAGGAAGGGATTTTACCTGGACAGCTCATCTGATACAGTGATGCTCTAAATGAGCTAAAAAAATGAGTTGCTTCAACCAAGCAGAATTTGTATATGTGCTTAAACTGCTTTGAGATAGCACTTTCAAGTCCTAAAGTTAAGTGTTTGGGAAGTGTTTAGACTAAACTAACTCAATTCACAAAGAAATTGATGAAGATTTAAGCACACAGATTCAAGAACACAAGGATACAGAATATCACCACCAAGTGTATGAATCGGTCGAAGCTCACCACCAAAGAACACAAATGGATACAGAAACACCACCACTTGAATTCAAATGGATAAGAAACTTCTATTACTCCAAATCAAGTTTGAGATACAGATTTCACCACTCAAATTGACAAGGAAAACTTCTTGATGACCTAGACAAGGTTACAAGACTTGAACACGTTCATAAACTTCAAAATTACAGTCTGATTTCGAATAGTGCTCAATTCCACCTTATTTATGTGGATTAGCACTTAAACAAACTTAACTAAAGCTAATTAACCAAGTTGAACTGAAAAAATTACAACTTAACTAAAACAACCCCAAATTAGCTAGAAATGCTAATTAGGTGCTCAAAAGTAGTATGAACCTGTTTTGGATTGTAGGTGGCCGAAACTCATCCTTCCATGCTTGAAATGATGAAGCTTCATCCATGGGTTTTCCAAGCCTCCAATGTTGACTCAAATGTGTCAAATGGAGAAAGGTGCTCATCAACATGTGGCAAAACATGAGAGGTGCTTGTTTCCACATAAGTTTCAACTTGGTGAGGTGCTTGCTTGGCTCCACTGTGGCTACCTTGGTCCCATTCAAAGTGACATATCATCAAAGCAAGGTGCTCACATGGCATGGTGCTTGCTTTTCTAATTCCCTCATCTTCACCCGAATCACCTCCATAGCTCAAATGAGACACTCCCGTGTCATCATCAAGCTCGTCATTATCATCTTCACCTGCTCACAACAGAAAAAAAAGAAAATAAAAATTGGAGGGCGGTTAGATTGAAAATCAGAGGGTTTCTCACCGTTAATGAAAGGATGGAGACTGATCGAGACAAAAACAACCCTATTTTTATAATCATTTTCCTATGGTTTTTGGTATTTTTATGTGGAATTTAACCATATTTTGCAAGTATTTGTGTTTTTAGGTCTTAAAGAGAAGAAAAGTGGAAACTTATTGTTTTTCACTCTTTTTGGAGCTAAATTGATGACTTTTTGCACAAATATGGACTTAGCAACTTGGAGTGAAGATTTGAAGATGCGAAGTTCGTGATTGAAGATATTTTGAAGATTTGAAGACAATTGAAGAATTAATTCAAGAAGTAAAAATTGAAGATTTGGAGCTTATTTGCAAAGGATTGAAGTCAAGTCCAGAAGAAGCCCTAAAGTTGAGGATTTTTGGATTATTTATATGGGAATATACTCAGCCCATATAAACCAATAATTGGAGTTTAAATCCCAATTTGTAGGCCTAATATCCAAAAGAATATCCAAATCCCGCAATAATCCCGCAGATTTGCGATATAAGCCCGGTTTCAGCGCAGTCTTCGTAGAAAGGCCATAACTTTCTGCTCAGATGTCCGTTTTAAGCCCATGAGTAGCCGTTGGAAAGCTAACTCCGAGCTCTACAACTTTATTTTGAAGTGCAAAGCCCAGATCTGCAATCTTCAAGCCCAAATATCAAGTCGAAGTTTCTGCAGAAATCAAGAAAATTCCAGAATCCTCTTTTGACTTGGATTCTACTCTAGGATGACATCTAATCCAACTTGGAGTCTAAGTCAGCCCTTAAATCGTCTTACCCTATTCCTCCACTATAAATAGCCACCTCCTGTATCACAAATCACACAACTTTACACCTCACAAATTTTAGATAATTCTCTTTTTCTACCTTTCTTTAGTTTAGGTATTTCTCTAGTTTTAGAAGGGGGAAGTCGACACCCTCTCTAGCCATAGAGGGGTGCGACGTCCCTAGGGTTTCAAGGAGGAGAAATCGTTCCTCCTTAGTTCTGTAAGTATTCTTATGCCTCTCATGGATTTTCCTAAAGTCCATGAGTAGCTAAATTCTTAATACTTCTTATCCTTTGGTGAACTCAATCAATTGATTATGGTGAGATTTTTGTGCTTATAATTTGATATTAGTTTTTGATAGGTAGTAGGTGAGTCTCTGTTTTATTTTATGATCTTGATAATTACGTAGTTAGAGCCGCGGCTAATGAAATAGTTTGATAGATCTATAGTTTAAGTCAATAATACGGTTAGTTCTTGAGTTTGACTGTTTGGTAACAATTAGGTATGCTTAGCCGCAGCCTAATGGGACAAACTTACCACTGACCGAGAAATTGCTTGGTGCCTGGTTTTACTTTTGTATGCATGTGTGAAAAATTAATTGTTCTTAATGCTTTATTCTTAAGTGGTCTTTAAGCCCTAGAACGGTAATTGATTGCTGAAGGAATAAAAGGGATAACTTAGTCTTAGTCGGCACTTTATCTAATATACATGTTAGGTTCGCCCAGACCAGTATCTTAGAGGACAAAGTATTGAATTCATCTTTTAAATCAAGGATCCATAGTTAAATTGATTGATTCATACCATTGGAGAAGAAGTATGCCTTTTAATTATTGTTTTCTTTATAACTTGCTATAGA
>AWWV01015960.1:0-70824 GCA_001974805.1 Corchorus capsularis | reverse complement strand
ACCCGGGGATTGGGTTGGTTGCATCTAAGGAAGGAGAGGTTCCCTGAAAAGAGAAATTCTAAGCTCTTACCTCGTGGAGATGGTCCATTCCAAGTCTTGGAGAGGATCAACAACAACGCCTACAAGCTAGATCTTCCTAGTGAATATGGCAATGTAAGTGCTACTTTTAATGTTTCAGACTTATCCTTGTTTGATAGTGATGCAGATTTGAGGACAAATCCTTTTCAAGGGAGAGGGGATGATGCGCCAAGGGCTTATCTTGGCTTAGAAGAACACATTGGAGCCAATGAAGATCATGGGGATGTCATCGATGCTAGCTTGGAGGAGCATGGAGATGGAGGCGCGAGTGACCGGCCATGCGACTTGGAGAAGACCGGCCAACACCGGCCACGTGACTCGGAGATGCCCGGCCAACACCGGCCACGCGACATGGACATGTCCGGCCACAACCGGCCATCGCTAGGCGCACCAACCGGCCACAACCGGACATCGATAGGGCCATCCGGACAAGATCGACCTTTTGATCCTTTAGCCATTCCACAAGGTCCAATGACTAGGGCACGGGCTAAAAGGTTCAAGTAAGCTTTATTGGGCTTTGTAAGATCTCATCTTGGAGGTTTAGAGTCCATTGAAGAACATTTGGAAGGCATTGAAGTCGACATCACCAAGAATATTCCCATCGATTCCAAGGTGTTTACTTTACTTGAAATCGATGAGCATTAGGCTTTGGTATTGTGTAATTCGGCCTCATGGGCCTTTATTCTATCTTAGATTAATTATTTATTTAGTTTAGAAGACATTGGGTTGGGCCTTGTTTGACTAAGTCCAATCCTTGCTTAATTAAGTTATGTATTTACTTTTCCTAGTAGGACAAGGAATAGGCTATTTCCTTGTTCCTTCCTTTATGTTTTCCTTTTAGTTTTAGGAGAAGGGTTATGCGTCCCCTACTAGTATATAAAGGGACCATCCCCCTCTTGTAAACACAAGCTAAGTTAATCAATAAAGTTGAGAGGTTTATACCCACATCGATTTCTTTGGCTTCATTGTTCTAGTTTGAGCAAACTTAGGGTTCTTCATCTTGTAGAGTCCTAGCAAGCAATTAGGTTGAGATAACTTAGTTGTTTGTGAATCTTGTGATCTTGAGAATTCAATTGCAGGTCTAATTGAGTGCTTAAGGCCGACGAAAGAGGAGGGATAACTTTGTGAAGATCATCGACATACAAGTCTAGGAGTTGAAGAAGTTCAAGTCGACTTTGGTGGATATTCAAAGGTTGGATTTGAATCTAATACAACTAGATTCGTATCACCCAGCCACTATATCCCAACAATACCTACGGCCAATTCTATAAGAATCTAAACCTGTCCATATTTTCCCCCATTTCTCAAATTCGGCTTGAACCACTATCTCCAATGAGAAATTCATTACTCCATTTTCGAATTCTTGGTTTATCTCCTTAATCACTTCATCTTCCAAACCTGGTCGCTTGGCTTCCAATCCTGTATTTTTAAACTCTAGCTGCACCCTAGTATGTTCCTTCTCCCACACATAAAATGACATTGCTTTAGCCTTTGCAAGCAAATTGTTCCTTGCATGTATATTACTGACTTGTTTGTAATAAATGGAACCCGCTAAGATATTATAATTTGTAACTTCAGCATAGTCGTCCATGGAATGCCCGAACATGATGTTGACATCCCAAATTCCTACTAAATTTGACTCCGAGATGTTGAGATTCGATATTGTTAACGAGTTGGTCTCGAGAAGGGGTGAGGGATACAAGAAATGAATGTTGATAATGTACCGGCATCCCATGAAAAGGAGAACTACCATAATGATTAAAAGCCCAACATAATACATGATCTCCATGAATAAGCTTTTTGCTGATTCAACTAAGTTCGAGGATATGTCTGATTGGAAGGAAACATTTTTGTTTTCTTCGGATTTCGAAGAATGCAGTTCTTCTTTTCTAGGAACAACACAAGTTTCTTGGGGTAAAGGTGAAAAATCATATGGACGATCACCTTTGGCGAAATTCAACTGCTTTTGATCAATTGAGGGCAACATTCTTAAAAAAATTTAGTGAGCCAAAAACAGAGATGTAGCGGAAAGGGATTCTAGAAATGCAGAATTTGGTGTTGGAGCACTTAAATGATGTAAATAAATATATAGGAGCGATCAACTGCTTTTGATCAATTGAGGGCAACATTCTTAAAAAAATTTAGTGAGCCAAAAACAGAGAGGTAGCGGAAAGGGATTCTAGAAATGCAGAATTTGGTGTTGGAGCACTTAAATGATGTAAATAAATATATAGGAGCGATCCGAGTGAACAGTAACTATTTTACTTGATTTTGTTGAAATGTTACCCACTTTCTCAACAACTATAACTATTTAGAAATTAGAAGTTAGAAATAGTTTAGAAACAATACTAGTTTCAAAACTAATTAGGCTATAACATTATAATGCCATTTTTCTATATAGCTAATTTGCAATATGGTAACTTCCTAAAAACCTTCATCAAATGCATCTATGTTCATATATAAGATTATGCCAACAACTTTATAATAGGACAACTTAAGAAAAACTTATTAAGAAAAAAAAATCATTTAACTCAGCTACAAAAATACCTGCCAATTATAAATTGAAATATTTAACCAAATCAACCATAAAAGATGGTTAAAACTTAAAAGGAGTTTCCTTCATGATATTACTCCTTCTAGAGACAAGGGAAGCAACAAATTTACACACAGTTATAAAGTTTCATTTCTCTATTATTTTTAACACTTCATTATATATAATTTACTTATTGGAAGGTGGCAGACATAGGCGGATCCACAATGAGGCACTTGGATCCAAAAGTCTACGTATATACCATCAAAAATTTTATCAGTCTTGATAGAATTAAGCACTTGGCCCTCACTATCACTTACCCATTACATATAGAAGAGATAAACAATAGTACTACTTTTTAGATCTTTTAACAATTTTATAAATATTCCTTGAAAAAATAATTTTATAAATATTTATTTGGTGACCTCTCTTTCATTTCTAATACTAGTAGTACCTCTCACTCATTTAACCACCAGAAAGTTTATAGTTAGGACTTATGATATGACTCATTCACTTTTATATTATTTATGTTATTTGCATTTTTAGGTTTTGTGTATTTTTGTTCTTTCAACTGATTTAAAATCCTTTTTTTTAAATTAAAAAAAAATCCTTTTGTTTTTCTTTATTTGAAAATCCTTTGTTTCCATTTTTCTTTATTAATAAACTTCTCCTCATTGTGCTTGAAAATAGTAAATAAATGAATATATTGTATTTTCCCCTCAAATTGTGTGTGTTTATATATATACATATAATTCTTTATAGATTTTGTCTTCCTTATAATTCATATTATAAAGTTCTAATTTTAAAGTTGGTTTGCTGATAAGATTTGCCGACTTTTTTAAAAATATAATTACTATTTAAGTGAATGATACTAATTGATAAAATTTTTGCCCCCACTGAACAAAAATCCTGGATTCGCCCTGAATATACGTATCTTATGTATGATAATTATTTATATAAATATTATTGAATATATGCAAAATGAAAAGAAATTATTAAATAGTGAGTTACCTTTATTTAAAACTGTACACGATGTTCGTTGAAGAAATAAAATCACCATGTATTTTGTAGAAAATTTGAAGTTGAAAAGAAAATTTTGTATTTAAATAATGTGTTATTTAAAATCATACAAGATTTGAAGTTGAAAAGAAAATTTTTGTATTAAAAAAATGGTAAGAGGCTTTTTCAGGATAGGATCCTCAACATTAAAAAATGGGTTATTTAAAATCGTACAGGATTTGAGCTGAAACGAAAATTTGTGTATTAAAAAAATGGTAAGTGGTTGTTTTAGGAGAGAATCCTCACCACTAGTGGAGAGATCCACTGATTTTTCCAAGTCAATCCAAAGGACACCTAATAATCAGTGAATACCTAATAGCCATTGAATTAACTTGAAAAAATTAGTGGATCTCTCATACCATATAAAAACCATATAATAAATAATAAATAAATCTATTTTGGCAGGAATTCTCAAGCGGAAATGTATCTATTTTGCTGTTTTAAGAAAAGAAAAATCTTATCTATCGAATCATCGTACATTTCAATTTGAGTTTTGAATTAGGAATTTTTCGTACAAATATACAAATACAAGTGGTCTTTAACCACACATACATGTGATTATATATGTATTACCATACATAATGGAATACGATAAAGATAAAGAAGGAGAATTTTAAATTCGAAACCTAAAAATATATCTTTCCGTAGAATCGGGAGGATCATTGCCCTTTATTTTATGATATTTGGGCTCCCTTGAATTTTATGTTATTGGACTTGTGACTACTTTTTTATGATATTGGACTTGGCCTTTATTTTATGATGATATTTGGACTCTCTTGCTTGAATTTTATGTTATTGAACTTGAGACTACTTTTTTTTATTCTAATATATACTATATATATATATATATATATGTGGAGTATATATTTTGTAGTAGCTCATTTAATATCTTGGGAGGGCCAATCTCACATTTTTTGAAGGGCCGATACATGCACAAATCCTCCACCCATAGTAATATTATTACTACCCGGTAATTCATTTTCCAAACCCCCCCCACCCCCCCTCTCCTTTTAGTGCTCCGCCGGTGATTCCGACTAATAAAATTGTAATTGTTCTACGATTCGTATAACAATTTTTAACTACAATGGAAATTACTAAAAGGCCAAATTGAGAATTAATGTGGTGTCACTTTTTGGCTATTTTTGGTCTTTTCTCACTTTTCGGATAACTAAAAAACCCTTCTATGAGTTTCCACCATTCCTTTTCCTTCTACCCTTTTTTGTAATTACACATTTCCCTTCCTTATGTTTTTAATTAATGTTTAAGCCTTTAAATTAATTGCTTCTAAACCCTAAACCCTTAATTACTTTTAATTAATGTTTCTCTCGCTGTTTTCTTTTTTCCTCTCACTAACTCAGTTGCTGCTTCCTTACAACTTCTCGGTACTGATCAATCTTCAGGTTTACCAAAAATCAAACCTTTCCATCACTCCCCTCTGTTTTCACTCCATATCTCTTTCCTCTTTTTTCTCCGTCTCCATCCCTTCAACATGGACCGTTCAATATTTTCCCCTACTGAATTAAAACCACTCATTGTTCAATGTGAGTATTATTGTCCAATTAACAACATATTTTATTACATCTTTGCACTTCCTATTACTTACAAATAAAAACATGTTCTTGACCTTCTTAATTTTGCATGTTTAAAAAGTTAGCTTACAAAGATTTATGCTAGAGACATAATTAAAACTAATCCATTTAAATTGCATTTTTACTGCAACCTTATATAATTCAATCAATTAATCAATCAAGCACTATTTTAGAACAAAAAATGTTCTTGGCCCTTATATAATTGATTATATTAATATCCTTATTCAATCAGTTAATCAAGTACCACTCTAAAATAAAAAACACCCATAGCACCAACGCGGACTAATATAACTTGTAGTGATATTATTACTACCCGTTAATTCATTTTCCAAACCCCCCCCCTCCTTCACCCTTCTCCTTTTAGTGCTCCGCCAGTGATTCCGACTAATAAAATTGTAATTGTTCTACGATCCGTATAACAACAATCCACTCAAAGCTGTCACTTATACACTCCTACCAAAGACATGACAATTCGGAATTTCGGAGTAACTTGTAGGAGTGTATGTTAAAAATACTGCTCCCAAAGACAAAATGACTGAAATTTGAAACATATGCGAATTTTTATTGGACCGCTGTTAGGATGCAGCGAAATGTGATTGATGACAAAAAAGAAATGTTGCAATAATTTTGACTTTTGTCTATATTCCAATTTTGGAATTGCTATTATAAATTTCCATTTTTTAATTAGAAAAGAAAAGGCAAGTCTGAATTTGACTCTATGCCATCTACTGACACGTGGCGAACCAATATGGTAAAGTTTAGCAGTTCAGACGGACAGGTAGTCTTTCAGACTTTCACAGTGAAAAATCCCAAAAGAGGCACGAACAGAAGTTTCGTGCATTCCAAAATGCACCTCTTTCCTAACTTATTTACCGTTTTGTGCCACTCATTCAATGACGAGAACCGAAAAAAATGGCGAGAAAATTTTACTATGTGGGTAGGTGTAGGATATTTCAGAACCAACTCCCAATGAAACTGGGCCGCAAAATCAAGATTCTTTGAAAGTTGGGTAAAACGACGGTTACACAGTAGAAACGGCAGCATGTGAAGATAATTAAAAATTCAGCGCGTGGACCCCATAAAATAAGGCGTTTCTTTACCGTCCGATGTTCTTTCTTTGAAGTCAACGAATCGACGGCCCACGGGCAGCCAATATGCCTAGAGGTCAATAACAAAAAACAAACAAAGAATCGCTTCGGTGGCCCCATCACTTTCTACGCGTCCTACGTGTATTCTAACACAAAGGCTCTCCCTTCGCCCACCTGTCATTTTAAGTCCAATCCTACCCTCGTTAAAAGTTGTAATTCCTAATTAGTCCCCCCTTTATGGCATAAGCTATTTTTAGTATTTTTGGTCTCTAAAATAAAAAAGAAAGTTCGTCGCTTTCTGAAGTCCCAGTCTTCTTCTCTTTCTCCCTCGTTAGTAATAGTACGCACACAAAACTCTGCTCACTCTCAGTAAAAAGCAGCAAAGCTCACTCTCTCTCTGAAATTTTGAGATCTCGAAACCGTAGAAAATGTCGGATTATGCATTGTAGGATTCAATCAAGGAAGTCGAGCCGTTTCTTCTTCTTCTACCTCATTGTGGTTCGTCTTTGCAATTTTTTAGGTACTGTTTGGCGTTCGAAAAAAAAAATGGCGCATTTTTTTTTGTTTTTTATGCCTTTTGATGTCTACTTTTGTTTGGAATTGATTCTTTGTGCGGTATATCATTTTAGTTTTATAATGTTGTTTTGGAGTTTTTGAAATAGAAACAGAATAAGTTGTTTCGAATTTTGTATATTAATGAATTTTACTCATTAATTAATCAATGCTAGTTGAAACAACATTTTTCTTATTTAGCCGAAATTTAAAGGACATTTCTTTTGGTATGTATTTATTTTGATTGTTATTACGGGAATTTAAGGACGTAGATAAAGGCTCCTTGACTAATTATTAGCTTTTCGTTTAGTTACAGAAGCAATCGATGAAATGTTCCTTTTTCGCTGTTTAAAGAATCATAGTTTTCCTTTCTTAAAAAAAAAAAAAATAATAATAAAATAAATCATAGTTGGCATTGTTTGCTTTTCAGGATAAACAAGATATATATGGCTAGCGATCTCTGGGGGCCATTCTTCCCTGAAGGTAATTTGTTGGTTCTCAAATTAGCACTGGTGAAGCGTTACTATTGTGATCATTGTTTTTGAGTGGGATATAATGAATGTGGGTAATCTGCAGAAGCGAGCAGCCCTGGTGTAGGAGCGGGATGGCAATGTGACTTTTACTTTGGTTATGGCTTTGGTATAATAATTCTCCTACACTTGTGATTTTGGTTGGTATAATTTGTTTCATGACTTTTGCTACTACGGATGATTAAATAGTTATTTGTTTTCCTTTTTTTTTTTCTTCTTTGTGCATCTGTAGATGTGATTGAAGAAAATGCTATGAATGAGAAGTCTTGTATTCAAGTGCTCAGCATATTGATTAAAAAAGCAGATACTGAAATCGATGAGCTTGAAAAAGATTTGGTTATGCTACAGAGTGAACTAGCTTGGGCTGAACATGAAGAATGGTCTGACAAATGCTGCAATGCTTTGAGAGCAAAGATTGACGGCCTGGAAATCTCAATTAGGAAATTGAGGAACAAGGATGAGAATGACATTGAGGTTTTTTTATCGACGCATACAGAGCCTGCTGAGAAGTTGCATGAAATAATCAAGGCTCTGCTCAAAAGTTTCTGCCATGAGAAAGATAAGCAGGTTGACTCAATATTTTCATCATTCTTTTTCTAACTTGCCATAAACGTTATCCCATATTGAGCTGTACGAATTATCTCTTAACTCTGAATCTCAACCGAACTTTTCTACTATGGTAGGGCATATTGCATTCGATTTTAAAATATTTTGACAGGATGTTTGAGTCAATTGCCGATACCAATGTTCTTTCAAATTTGTTCTGATTCCATGTTTAGTGTCTAGATGTTGCAGGGTTTGTACTAATGTTGAAATTTTCTTCAGCACTTGGTCACCTTCCAAGGAATGAAAATGGAAAACCTTTAATACTGAAAATAGCTGGAAAATTGTTTAGTAATTTGTTTATCTGGAGTGCTTTTGCACAGTTGCGCATTTGATAAACATGGGTGACTCCTCTTTGTTATCAGCAGATTGATATTTTCTTTGTATTTCATGTGGTGTTCTACCAACTACTTGCACATTATTGATGAATCGAGGCACATTTTTGCTTTCCAGAATGAGCAGCCTCATGATGTTGTCATCTTAAATTCAACTCGTGGTTCTCCAAGGCAGGCAGCTGACCTTCATAAGAACGAAAACAAGAGCGCTTCATATTCATATGTTGTTGCAAAGGAGGAAATTGATGGATCCAGTGTTATTGCCACAGAAAACTGTGCTTCTTCAAATCCTTTTACAGAGCTTGAAGAGAAGAAACCAGAAACAGTTAAGATACATAAAGCTTTTCCCTTGCAGCTTTAACTTTGAATAGTAAAAGATAGAGCATAAATATAGAAAAAGTGGATGAGAAAAGAATAAGGATGAAGCATTCTTGCAGACTAGTCTTATAAGTTACGTTTGGCGGCTGCTGCTTGGTTTTATTAATATTAGCTGCATCTTGATCAAAATACTGACTGCTTTACTGCCTCTCTTGATGTCAACGTGTATTATAAGCAGCTGTCGAATGCCAATGTCAATGATCTGATACTGCATTCCCTGGCACCAGCAGCTGATCAATTTGATGAGAAGAAAGTTATAACCAACCTTGATTTAGAAGCTACCAAGAAGCAAGGAACCAAAGCATGTGGGCTTACTCTTAAAGATAAAAGAATGATTCAACATTCGTCTTCTATGTTTGTGCACAAGAGCATGCATAACCTAGACAAAACTAAGGTTAAGGTAGTTCTCTTGCTCTACTTTTGTTCAAATAATTCATTCAAAATCATTTGTTAGGCTCTAAACTTCTGATCGAATGGTGGGAAATTTGAGGAAAATTTGTTGAGAAGGTTTGACTGACAGTGGTGGTAGACATTCTATCTTGAAACCTCAGGTCATTTTACTTGAGCCTTACCTTATAGTTTAAATGAAAAACTCAAGGCATTTGAACCTTTCACAAGTATCTCTTTGTTACTTTTGTGCTTAATTTAAAAGGTATATTTGGTAAGTATTGTTTCTCTTGTAAACTGTTCATTTCAATAAAGAAATGCATTTCAAACAATTTTTAGCCCTTGGTGTATTTTGAGTGACTTATAAATGTAGATAATAAGTGGTATGTAGATGCCTACTCAAAAAGATATGGCGGATCTAAAGTTCGTCTCACATGATTTAATCGTACAAAAAAATGAGTTTTAGTTGATGATCTATGGAGAGAAAGCTGAATAGATGTAGTTTATATTGATTTTAAGGTTTTTAGTTTTTACCACCAGATTGTGGAATTATGATCTGTGCATCTTCCTTCCCTTCTTAACTTACTCTTACCAGATTATCATATCAATATGCCCTCTCTGTTTCTTTTGTGTCTACATAATCATATCCTTTGCAGCATTATTGCTTTCTGCTTCTGTTACAAGTAAATGAAATTGTGCATGCTTCTTCAACAGGATTCTGCTGTGCAGATTGTGAATACTTTGGACCTGGATGCTTCAAAACTTTCAACTGGGCACCTGAATAAGAAGATAAAGTTGAGTGCTTCGAGTTTGAAAATTGTCAGTGAGGAAGCAACAGTGCGCACTTCTATATCTGAAGCAGATATTTCAATCCTAGATTCATCGTCAAATACAATGGGGAAGGGAGGAGATCTTTGCAAGAAGGTGAAGGTATGGCCAGCTATCTAATTTATGCTTGCAAGATTGGTTATTTTGCTATTACTGCTCCTTATTCTTTCTGGTTCCTCCTTTTAGGATGACCAGGCTGCAGACATTATTGCCAAAGATTTGGTCTCAGTTGCTAGTGAACAGACACCAGGCCACTCCAATGAGATGAAAAAGCTGTGTGAGCATGGTCTGAAAGTTAATGGATGTAAAGTGCAAGAACATACTGGAGAAACTAAACTTTCAAATTCATTTTTGAATCATGAACATAAAGGAAATATTCTGAGATCAGATAAGGTACAACAATAAGCTCTTTCTCTCTCATGTAATTGTAGTTGTGTAATTCTCAATTTAGGAATGAAATATATGGCTTTAGCAAGCAATATTTTAAGTTAGTCCATTTTAATTGCTTCTAAGAGTAATTTGTTCTAATCAAGCCTTTTTTCCCCTCTGGCCGGATGTTTTAATCTAGCTAACTTGTCTATTTAATTAGCTTATAATGTCATTTTCTGCTAGCAGCCTGCAAATGCTTTGGTTAAAACGATTAGTCCTGATACTTTGAGACATGAGACTGGCCTCAATGGGAAGGGCAATAATTCTGATTCCAGGTCGGTTGCTTTTGGACAGGCAGAAAGTCTAAACTCTGATATGGAGCAAAAATTATGTGAGTTTGCTGTGAAATCTGCACGTAAACGAGGCATCAAAGAATTAAAGTGTGCTTCAACTGATAAGAAGGGGCCTACAGGTTCTATATCTAAGGCAGAAGGGAAGAAAAAAGGCTCATTACAAGTAAAGCAAAAAGAAGCTGCCATGAGTAACAATGATCATTCTGCCTTAACCTCACTTATAGAACTGCAGGACGAGAAGGATAAAAACATTCTAGAGATGGATGGGAAAGCAAGATTGGAGGAAGTTGAGATAGCTGAAATTGTTGCTAGAGATGACGAGCCTGTCATGAACTTATACATGAGGCCGCAAAGAGGAAAGGTAAAGACAGTAAAGACAAGCGTGGAGTCTATTTCAGCCAGGGTTGAAGAATTTTCTCTAAATTCTAAAGAAAATGTTTCAGACCCATCTACTGTTCGCAAGAGGCTGTGGAAATATGCTGACAACCATACTTTGAATTATACATTGAGTGGTAAAATTGTTCAGAAAAAAGTACAGCATAGGCAATGTGAAGCTGAAGAGCAGAGCATGAGGCTGGATGCTAGCCAGAATATGCTGTCGCCGCCAAAAAAGAAATGTAAAATTTCTAGTGTACCAATCATTGTGGAGATCAGAGGTTCATCTTTTCAAATGAACATCTCAAAGCTGCATGGGGACCTAAATGCGAGTACAGATAAGAAAGATTTCTATATATCAGAGGCTCATGTCGATGATTCCGGGGCTAAGGGTGTTATACCTCAGTCTTTTGATACAAGTAAGTTGAAGAAAATGAAGTTGTGTGACCTGAGAGCCATTGCAAAAGCCAAGAAACTAGCAAAATACTCTTCACTACGAAAAGAAGATCTGGTCAGACAATTGGAAAATATGCTAAGGTGCTAATAAGTATGTGGATGGCTTCTGTACAGGTTGGTTACTCATTTGTTTTGTTTTCTTGTACATGTTACAAAGAAATCTTTCAGGGGTAGGGCATGCCTGGTTGTCTTTTATAGTTTAAATTGCTCCATTGGCTTGCATCACTGTATGAATCCCAAGGTAAAATCTCAACAGTCTTCGCCGGAAGCACATGTTTTTCATACAATCAGACATAACAAGATTACAAGAGAAGAAAATGCAGACTTAGATGACCTTTAGTTTCATGACCAATCGAAAACAACTTCTTTTTTTTTTTTTTTTTTTTTTTTTTTTTTTGTGTTGGTTGCTACGCTTTGTAGTCGAACATACGTGACAGACAGAAACATTATATTCACCGAAGGTTTTAGTTTCTAAATGCAAATATATTAGTAGTTGTACTCTATGGAAGCCACAACGTACTGATATAACCTACATCATCACCATGCAGTTATATCTGCAGTTTATGTGAAGATGTTCGTTGGGATTTTGCTTGCGGCGTATATATTTGCCTACCAAATTGTAAATGAATTATGAATCTATTTTACTGATAAGTTGGACAAGAAGTGTTTTGACTTTTGATGATTGGATTCCATATATATTTTAATGGTAGTAGTTGAAGTCTTTAAAATTGCTCAACTGAATAAATTTTGTTTCCTTTTTGGCTGTCTCGTTTGGCGATTGCATCCTCTGCCCAACCGTGTTGGAAACCACCAAGTATTTCTCAAGGCCTTGATTGAGTCGGGGGAATAGGGGTCAAATACATGATGACTCTTGATCAATCCCTTCTGCCTTTTGGAGAAATATGCTCTTATCTTAAGTTCATTTCGTTCTTAATATGGCTTGATTCAGTTTAACTGACGCTCACATAAATTATGAGAAACCTCATTTTCCCCCCTTAATTTAAGTTTGATTTGAATTACTAGCACAAGTGACAAGTAACCCTTAGATGGCAACCAGCATGCAAGCACCTGTTTGGGCCAATTTTGCGCATGAGGGAGTTTTCTAAAGGAATCCTCAGAGACATCTTCAACAAGACCTGTCATAATAGCCAATACCACTTCAATCTAAAAAGGAGCCATATCCATATTTTGATGAATGATTAATTAATGGATATCATTTATAGTCCAAGTTAATTTTATTCCACTTCCATCTCCATTTCGATTGAATTTTAAAGTGAAATAATTGAAAAGAGTTCCTTCGTTGGTATGAAATTTTCTGCATATGGCACCCTTCTACCTTCTATCAAAATTCACATTGTTAAGAGAAACAAGCAATTACCTAGAGTTTGTTATGACTAACCTTTTAGATAAATTGCTATTCCAGGGTCTACCCCCATACCAAACTCTGCTTAATTGTTTGCAATTTTGCATTGCTCCCTCATCCCATAGCCGAAGTGTTTGTTTGGTGCATATGATGATTAGCAGGATTGGATGATATTTGTGTATAAAATATAAGGAGGATTATTTACTACACAAATATCATCCCATCCTGCTCATCATCCTTGCACCAAAAGGACTTTCTACAGACTTCCCCAACTCTTACATCCAAAGACTTTTACATACTTCAAAGCAAAGGGCATTTTCATTCATATTCTTTTCTTACTAAATGCTGTATTATAAATAAAAAAGGCAAATTTCACTAGTCACTTGCCTTGAAGAGGCATACCAAGACCACTTTCACAATAAACATGTCAACAATCTATAGCATTCTTTAGTGATAAAGTACCAGACTTTTATCTTATAATTCAATGTCAATCCGGAGGGATCAAACTCACAATCTCATCTTTTCCAACTTTGATGAGGTTTCTGCTGTAGATTCTGAAACATGACCTGATGAAATCAAAGAACTTTATCAAAACGATGCAAATGATTATGGAATATCTGAACCCAATAGCTAACAGTACAAATTACTTGAAATAATGACAAAAGGAAATGAACACGACCCATTATGTAGGCACGGCCCATGCTATTTCGGGAGAATAGAAGAGGATTAGTGACTAAAACATCTTTCAGAAAATGAATGTTATGAAGTGGTCAAACAAATAAATTTCTTGGGTATAAAGATTCTGTGGCTTAATATTCTTCAAATTGTTTCTCCTCTGTAAAGTCCATACCACCCCACCAAAAAAAAAAATATTATGATAATTACTTTTTGCACTAGCAGTGTCATTTTACTTCTTGCAGTTGACACGGCCCATTGTTATGATTCAAATAATCAGATTGAAACGAGGTCAGAGGAAAATTTTGCTTCTTGCCCGTTTGACCCAGTTTATTTAACAGCTTATCTACTTAAAAAAACTTAAGCTGGGCCAAACAGGAAATCCGAAAGTGCTTTCCATAAGCACTTTTCAGTTGTTTTTGAACTAAAAGCTAGAAGCTTTAAATTGAAGGTTTTTCCATAAGCCCTTTTCAGAAGGGCTTATAAGCTAGGCCAAACAGTTCCGGTTAAATCAAGCTATACAAGAAGATAATGAAAAACACAATCTCAACATTCTAATACACTTCTCTTTTTATATATTTTTCCTATTCCTAAAATTATTTTTGCATTATATCTTGTAGAACAACAAACAAAAATAAGCTTTCAATAGCAGCACAAAACTTTTCAATTGTTACCTCTAATACTCTCCAACTTCTGATCAGCCTCCTTAACTGCTTGGACAAGATGGGCAATCCTATATTTGAGTTTCTCATTTTCCACAGCAAGCTTTTTAACCTACAAGTAACAAGTCAGTATGCTATAAACTCTATCCTTTTCCTTTAAAAAAAAAGAAAAAAGAAAAAGGAAAGATGTTAGACAAAATGTTCAACTACCTTCTCACGCTCTGAAAGTGTCTCAGCGTTGGCATCTTCTAGCTTTGCCTGCAGTTCACTTATTACATTGCGAAGTTCCTGATTTCCAGCATCTATATTCGCCAAAAATTAGGTAACCTCATTAGAATCTCAGTTTATGTAGATTAAGCAAAAGTATTACCTCAACCATTACCTTTGTTGCCAACTGAAACAGCTTCTAGTCTGGATAAACGTTCCTTTAATATGAGAAAAAAGAAAACATTACTTCTTAGCAAAATACAAGATTGCAATTTTAATTAAAAAAGGGGCAAATATTAATGACAGATATCCAAAATCACAATTTAAGTAAAAAGGTAGGCCTTGCAAACAAAGTACAAGTCAAAAAGTTCTAATAACTCTAAAAGCTATAAGTCAGAAAATAATGGTTGTTCACTAGTATGACTGTATACTTGAAGCCTTGATTATGAACCTTGCTTGATAGTCACTAGAGAGTTAGGCGTCCGGGAGTCCCGGCTGCAGATAACTGGAAAGTTATCCATAACACAGCGGGCTCTAAATGAAAGCAGAAAATTTAATTTATCAGGATTAGGCAATTTCCATGACTGCTCAAACACAGCAAATCCATGGAAGTCCACTGCTGGTGAAAAAGGAAGATATATTTGACCAAAAACAGGAATAGCTTTTCAGACAGGGTTTCAAGCAACAAATAATAATCCAAAATTTTCCTAATTAAACAGGATTGATGCACTCCAAATCCCAAACAGATATGCAGATTAAAATAGAACCCTTTTATCCGGCATCAGATAATAACTCAATTTTATTGGAACATTTCAATTTCAATTATTTTTATCACATTCAAAAGTGTTGTTATAGTTAGAAGTTAAATTTCTTTTTTTATTGGATAATTAGAAATTAAATTTCTAGTATCAAAATATGAAGCAAAAACACTAAACAAAAATATACACTTTTGTTCTAAATGAAGAATAAGGAAAAGAATGAAAACCTCGGCTAGGGCAGCTCTTGCATAGAAGGCCTTGAGGAGTTCCTGGCTCGCCATTTTTTTTTGTTTTGGCTTTGTTAAAACTTGAAAAGTGTGGTTTAAACCCTACACCCAACTGAGAAAACGAACTTTTAACGGTTCTGTTCAGCGCGGAGTCCACACCCTTTTCTATTGGCAGCCTCCACAGTCCACAGCCTTGGCTTCTGCCCTCTTATTTGATGTCACAAGCAAGTTCGTAGGCCCAGAAGTGTAGCTTAGTTACTTAGATAAAAAGGTTTAAGCCCAAGCCTTTTATGTAATGACATAGTCGTATATAGAGAACGGCTATTGAGAATGTTTATTCAACGATTGATTGAATACAGAATACAATTCTCTTCTTCCTTGATTAGCGGATCTCTATTCTTCTCTCTCGTTTCTCCCTTTTCATTCTTCTTTGTCCCTGACATTTTGGTATCAAGAGCCTCTTTTCTCGGCGATGGGTGACGGGGTTACGATCAGAGTCCAGAAAGAGCTTGCTGCCATCCAACAAAGTTACACTGATTTGAATGCCAAAGTCGACACGAATCTGGCCCAACTTTGATCGGAAATGCAGTCTAATAATTCTCAGCTTCGATCAGAGATGCATAGTAGCCTTGAAAAGGTCTCCACTGACCTTAAGCAGTTCATTGCTCAATGCTTATAGAAACCAACTCTGATGATAGATCTCGGGTCAGTAACCAAAAATTCGATGGTTCCGAGTCCAGCTGACTCCGCTTCCTCGGGTTCTTCTCAGTGGTCTTATTTGAAGCATGCCAAATTGGAATGCCCTAAGTTTGATGGCTCCGATTTCATTGGTTGGCACCATCGCATCTTGCAGTTTTTTGAGGCGGATTCTACTCCAGAAAACACTCGGATTCGCACTGTTATGATGCACTTAGAGGGCAGAGCACTTCAATGGCACTTGAACTATATGCGGGTGGCTGAATTGACGGGTCAGGTAACTTGGCAACAATACGTTTTTGCTATGAGGGAACGTTTTGGTTGTAATCAGTATAGGAACCCTCTATCTGAACTTATTGCTTTGAAACAATTTGGGTCTGTGGATGATTATTATGATCAGTTTGAAGGTCTATTGAATTTGCTTAAATTGTCAGATGAGGATGCTATGAGTTTCTTTATCACTAACCTGAAACCTGAACTCTCTCAACAAGTTCAATTATCTCAACCAAAAACCTTAGCTCAAACAGTTAATTACGCAAGGCATGTGGAGTCTCTGTTGAATGGCTCTGCTACTGTGGCTGCTTTGCCCCCTGCTTTTCAAACCTTTTTAAGCCCAAATACTACCCCCAAACAATCCACCTATACCCAAAGAACAAACACTACACCCCCTGGATTATTACCTTCTTCCAACACCCAAGGCCTTCTTACTTACCCCACTTCCAAATCCAATAGCACCACTGAAAACACTTCATCCACAAACGCCAAAAACAGTTACATACCTACTCGAGCTGAGAGAGATGAAAGAAAGAAACAGGGGCTTTGTATGTGGTGTGCCACTAAGTTTGTGCCTGGTCATCGTTGTGGCATTAAAGCTCAGTTGTATCAAATGTTCTTGGAGGAAACTACTGAAGCTTCGCCTAAACAAGAAACTTTTGCAGATTGTAATAACTATATTGATGACACGGTAAATGCAGGTGACTCAGGGGCAACTCCCATTATATCTCTTCATGCCCTACTGGGTGCTGTTGGTCCACAAACAATGCAGGTTGCTGGCAAGATTAATCATAAGATGGTAATGATTTTAATAGACACAGGGAGTACTCACAACTTCTTGGACTCTACAATGGCCAAGAAACTTGATTGTGTTGCAAATCAGATTACTGGGGTGCAAGTACAGTTAGCAAATGGCAAGAGCCTTAAGTGCCAACAAGTTTGCCACGGGTTACAATGGGAAGTGCAAGGGTTGGTTCAGAAAACTGATGTATTGTTAATACAGCTACTTGGATGCAACATGGTTTTAGGGGTTGAGTGGCTCAAGACTTTGGGCCCTATTTGGTAGGATTTTAGCACTTTGATCATGAAATTTGTTTTCAATAACCTTGCTTATACTCTCACAGGTTTGTCAGCTAGGGAAGTGCAGCTTCTCACTGAAAAGCAAGCTGCTAGACAAGTATTCACGGAAACCTCGCTTTGTACAATGTTGTTCTATATTGGTAAGCCTCAATTATTCAGTTTGGAAACTGACACCAGTACACTTTCTCACTTTCTCAATTATTCAGTTTGGAAACTGACACCAGTACACTTTCTCACTTTCTCATTGCTCAAAACATATGATGTCATCTTTGATACACCTCAAAGCCTTCCTTCTCCTAGGCTTCATGACCATAGAATTTCCCTTAAGGATGAGAATCAAGTGGTGAAAATTAGAGCATATAGATATCCAACTGTTCAAAAAGATGTTCTTGAAAAGATGGTAGAAGAAATGAAAGCCTCAGGCATTATTCGAGATAGTAACAGTTCGTTTGCATCACCTGTTGTGTTGGTCAAGAAAAAAGATGGAAGCTGGCGTTTTTGTGTGGATTATCGCCAATTAAACAAGCTTACTATCAAGGAAAAATTTCCAATTCCCCTTGTAGAAGAACTACTCGATGAGTTACATGATGCTAAGTGGTTCTCCAAGTTGGATTTGCGCTCTGGTTACCACCAAATCCGAATGGCTGAGGGAGATCTCCACAAGACTGCATTTCGTACTCATCACGGCCATTTCAAGTTTTTAGTAATGCCATTCGCGCTCACAAATGCCCTTGCTACTTTTCAGAGTCTGATGAATCATTTGTTTCAGCCTTTTCTTCGAAAATTTGTTCTTGATTTTTTTTATGATATTTTGGTGTACTCCAAGGACTGGGCTTCTCACATGTCTCATTTGCAGCAGGTCTTTGCTCTTTTAATCCACAACTAGCTTTATGTTAAGCTCAGCAAATGTGAATTTGCAGCTAGCAAAGTTGAGTACTTAGGCCACATTATCCATCGAAATGGTGTTGCAATGGATGCTAGTAAAGTACAATGTATACTTCAATGGCCAATACCTCAGAATATTAAGGAGCTTCGAGGTTTTCTTGGTCTCACTGGATATTACCGAAGGTTCATTAAAGGCTATGGCTTTATAGCTAAAACTCTCACTGAATTACTCAAAAATAATAACTTTCATTGGACTGAGGATGCTACAAAGGCTTTTGAGCAACTCAAGAAGGCTATTTCTAGTGCTCCTGTTCTAGCCTTACCTGATTTTCAAGCAGCTTTTACCATTGAATCAGATGCCTCTAGTATTGGAATTGGAGCTGTTCTCAGTCAACATGGGAAACCAATTGCTTTCTTTAGCAAAGCCTTAGCTCCACGCCATCAAGTTCTTTCCATTTATGAAAAAGAAATGATGGTCATACTTGCTGCTGTAAAAAAATGGACGTCATACTTGGTGGGGAGAAAGTTCTATATTAAGACTGACCATGAAAGTTTGAAATTTTTGCTAGATCAATCTACTGCCACTCCTCCCCAACACAAATGGTTGCTTCAGATGATGGGGTTTGATTTTGAGATCTTGTATCGAAAAGGATCTACCAATGTTGTTGCAGATGCTCTGTCTCGAATACTACATGCTTCTTTGTGTGCTATTTCCACCTTCTCCACTGACTTACTGTCCAGAATTCAGAATTCTTGTCTTCAAGATTCTTCATTGGCTTCTGTGATACAGAAAATCCAACAGCAAGTTTCTTCCCACTCTAAATATACATATGTGCAAGGTCAACTTCGTAGAAAGGGAAAACTTGTGGTGGGACAAGACCCTGTTCTTAAAAACGACTTGCTCACTCATTTCCACAGTTCACTTTCAGCTGGACACTCTGGTATGGATGCTACACTTCAACGTATTACACGTGTCGTTTATTGGAAAGGGCTCCGAAAATCTGTTAGACAATTTGTGCGTGAATGTAGCATTTGCCAGCAGTGCAAACCTGAGCATGTTGCTTCACCTGGACTCTTACAACCTTTGCCGATCCCTGACAAAGTTTGGAGTGATATCTCCATGGATTTTATTACTGGCTTACCTAAGTCCCATGGTAAGGAGGTAATCATGGTGGTAGTTGACAGGCTTAGCAAATATGCCCATTTTGTGGCACTCTCTCATCCTTATTCTGCTTTAACTGTTGCACAAGCTTTTCTTGATAACATCTTTAAGTTACATGGTGCTCCCTCTACAATTGTTTCTGACAAAGATCAGGTTTTTCTAAGCCAATTTTGGTCTGAGCTATTTAAACTGATGGGAACCAAACTGCATATGTCAACAGCCTATCACCCTCAGTCCGATGGACAAACGGAGGCAGTTAACCGATGCTTAGAAACGTATCTGAGGTGTTTTTGCACAGAGGACCCCAAGGACTGGACAAAGTGGTTGGCTACAGCTGAGTGGTTGTATAACACGAGCTTTCATTCTTCTAGTCAAGCCACACCTTATGAAATTGTGTATGGGCAGCTGGCACCGGTTTATCTTCCCTATCTCCCTGGTGACTCCATGGTGGATGTAATAGACAGAAGCTTGCAGGCTAGAGAAAAGGCCATACAGCTGTTAAAATTCCATCTCCAGAGATCTCAACATAGAATGAAGCAACAGGCTGATCGAATGAGAACTGACAGGTCTTTTACTGTTGGAGATTTGGTCTACCTAAAACTCCAACCATACAGACAGATGTCCGTCGTTCATCGTTCTAATCAGAAGCTTGCACCAAAGTTCTTTGGACCATATCAAGTTCTTAAGAAAGTTGGGCCCGTAGCCTATGAATTGGAGCTTCCCTCTGGTTCAAAAATCCACAATGTTTTTCATGTGTCACAACTGAAGAAACATATTGGCTCCCGTATTGCTCAGGCGACTCTACCTCTCATTGACTCTGTAGGTAAAATTGCTCGTGAGCCAGTTTCTATTTTAAATTGTCGCATAGTCAAGAAAAACAACAGAGCTGTTACTCAGTTGCTTGTTCTTTGGAGCAATTCTTTTAATGAAGATGCTACCTGGAGACGTTGTTCGAGCTTCAACAGAAATTTCCCTCTTTTGATCCTTGAGGACAAGGATGGTTTTCAAGCGGGGGTAATTGTCACAAGCAAGTTTGTAGGCCCAGAAGTGTAGCTTAGTTACTTAAATAAATAGGTTTAAGCCCAAGCCTTTTATGTAATGACATAGTCGTATATAGAGAACGACTATTGAGAATGTTTATTCAACGATTGATTAAATACAGAATACAATTCTCTTCTTCCTTGATTAGCGGATCTCCATTCTTCTCTAAGATCTTGTTTCTCCCTTTTCATTTTTTTTATCCCTGACATTTGAGGGAACTTTTTTCTTCTTTTTAACTTTTTTCCAATAATGATATCATAGACTTTTTTTTTTCTTCATAAAACAGACCGTCGTTAAATGAGATACCTATCTGTATCATTTTTTTTTAAAAATCAAACTTCTATTTTTAAGTATCGGAGTATAGTATAATTTTTGTTTTTGCTACATGTCAAACATGAAATGAAATTAATGATAGACTACCCAAAAGAAGGTGGTAGTTTTCTCCTACCCTAAATCCATCCCGCTCGTTCCACGATTTGAACTCGGAATATATTTATCCTATCATATAATAATAATAATAATAATCTAAGATACAAAGAAATATTTAAAAATATAATAGACATATAAAATAAATATAAATATATAAGGCCTTTGATAAATTAGGGAGATATTATACTATGAGGAGGGATCCACTTACACCCAGTGTAAGTCTAAAGTTTTACACCCTTTCTCAGCCATTGGATCTAAATAAATGAAGGGTCCAGATTTTATTAACTTTTGGGTATAATTTTTATTTTTCACTATCGTTTCTTCTTCCACGCACTCTCTCTATCCTCCTGGCTCTCTCATCGACTGACTCTTCTTCTTCCTTCCCTCCGCTCACGTTATCGATCATGGCTTTTAAATTTAATTGCAATTTGCTTCTTCTTTTTTTTTCATCAAACCTCTTCAATTGACTAGCCCATCTACGTAAATCCATAAATTTTTTTCTTTCCATTCTCTAGTGTTTTTTTTAATCCGTATCACTCGAATTGCTCTTTGCTTAGTTGAAAAACTAGAACCAATTGGTACAAGGACCTTCAAGATTCTTCTCAGGTGGTGAATGTTAATCTTTTATTTTAATTTCTGGAATGCTCGAATGATTTGTGATGACAATTGTTAATTTTAATTTTTCTATCTCACTTCTCTATATCAAATGCAGAACAATTTTCTTACCTTCATCGATAAAGGATGCCATGTGATATTCAAGATATGGAGGTATGTGAGCAACCAACATTACCTAATGAAAGTTTCAGTTTGCAAGTGGTTAATTTAGAAAATAACATTGTGTCTGCAAATGTTGTGCAGATTCAAAGTAGGAAAGAAAGGAGGAGGCTATAGTGTGCAAATATTGATCTTAAATTGGATTCTTTTTAAGGATACGATGTTGTTGTGGTGCACTTACAAGCACTCGTATATTTTTGCTGGTATTTTGAAGTTTCTAGTATAGTTCTTTTTATCTAATAGCCTTTGGAACGTTTCAAATATTATCTGCATTGTTCTAAAATTTCAAGATGATCTTTTAATTTATGAATGCAATTGATTCCAACATGTTATTTCTAACAAGTCCGCTGGATAGATGAAGAACAAAAGAAAACTACTTAACAGGCCTGATTCTTGTAAATGATAAGTTTTGGCTGCCTCAGATATGAGATAAAAATGGAAACTTGAGCTGATATGAAATTTAAGTTCTGTATAGATTTTGGATCATGATTAAAAAAACAATTCATTTGATAAAATTACAGCTCTCAAAGGTAAAAAAAAAGTGCTTTTCAAACTAAACAATGAAAAGTACGTATTTGCAAATGAAAGAATCACAAATTCCATTTTCTGTTGATCAATACATGATAAGAAAATAAAATGACAGCAGAAAACATGAGAATTTAGAAGCTCAGAAGCCTATGGGATATAAGCACTGAACTGATGTACTGCACTTGAACTATCTTGATACAAGTCGCCAAAACTTTATTGCTCAAACTAGCTTTTGAAGATGACTCCTCACTACTTCAAATGGATATGTAGCAGGTTTAGAACATGCACCAGCAATTGCCCCGTAACGTTCTAATAAGACTTGCCACATAATCAAAACATCTTGCATAGACTGCAACTTCTGTAAAAATTTCAGAAAATCTTGTCAATGTTGTGGTCTTTGTCCCTACTGAAAATTTAATAGTAACTGTAATTAACAATGCACATTTTCTAGTCACAATGTCTCTCAAGGGGAAGGATTCTAGATTGTGACCAAGTTCCATGAAGACAAACTCTTGATTCAAGAACCATAAATCCTTTCTATGTTGTCACTAATTCATGTAGCTTTTTTTGTGAAAAGCAAAAGGGAAATTATTAGTAATATAGTATACTTTAAACACTTTGCACCTAATAAATTTCTGCTCCGGAGTATGTTATATATGCTTTCAAATTAAAATGAAAGTAGTTAAACATTGAGGTAAAGGGACAACTCTATCAACTCCACTCTTTTCACATGTGTCAGCTTTACCATTTGCACTTGTAAGGGTATGTTGAATGCAAAAGGAAGAGAATTTGCCTTTCACAGCCAATATCAAGCTAATTTGAAATGGAAATATTGAACCCATAGATACATGAAACTAACCAAGATATATCAAAATGGAAATCAAAATAGAGCATATCTGAAACCTATGGCCAATTTCAATTCACAAGCAATCTATCTTGTGGCACCAAAAAACTGAAAAATAAATAGCAAAAGGAAGGTAAAAGCACAGAATTGGTCCCTGTACTTACACAAAATGGCCATTTTGGTCCTTGTACTTTAAACCCCACCATTTTAGTCCATCTACTTACGGGACTGTGCACCATAAGTCCCAAAATTAACGGGCCGTGTAATTGCTGTTATCTATGCTGATGTGGCATTGACCGGTCCAATAATTTCTTATGTAGAGTGTCACGTGTCATTTTTATAATAAAAAAAGAAAATTAAATTTTTTTATAATTAAAAAGGGTGATTAATAATAACTCAATTAAAAAACCCTAACGAATCATTTGCCTAAAATTAAAACAAAAATAATTTTTAAAAATTCCAGTTCTTTTTTTTTCCTCTTCTTCTTTCTTCCTCCCTTAACCAAACCCTAATTCTTTCTAACCCTAGCCGCATTGGCCCTCCAGGCCCACCGTCGCCGACCAACTAGCCGTATCCTCTCTCATCCCTCTTCTTCTTTTCTTTTCTTTCCTTCCTTTTCTTTTCCATCCTTCCTCTTCTTCATAAACCGATTCCCCTTTCTTGTAACCCTGCCGCGAGGTCCTCTTCCACGCCAGCAACCGCTCTCCTCCTCTGCCAGTGATAGCGACAGTCCTCGCGTGACGCCAAGCCGAGTCTCTTTCCGCTGTTATTAGTCCATTGTTTGTTGAGATTGTGTTAAAGTCGTTAATTGTGATTTCACGTTACTTTGTGCTACAGTTTTAAATCCCAGGAATAAAAAAGGATTTCTTTTGGAGTTTTTATCTCTGTAAAAGAAATGTTTTTTGATTTTGTGTAAATAAAAGGATTTGGGTTTTGATGTTTGGTTCTTTAAGAAACAAAGTTCTTTTTTTTTTTTGGAATTGAAAGAAAAACATAATTATCTTTTTTTTTTATTTTAGGATATTCTGGTTTTAATTAAAAGAAAAAACAAAGAATTCTAGTTTTTTGAAAGGAGTAAAACCCAGATTTTACGAAAAAGGTTAGGCTAATTTGGCTAAAGCCAATAACATATTTTTAATGATTAATTCTCAAAGATAATGCTTTATTATACTTGAAACAAATTGATAATCTGGCCAAGATAAACAGCTTGGCTTTATCTTTGCCATGATTAGATTAGATTTTTTTTCTTGGCCTATTTTAATCAAGTTTTTTGTCACAATCTCGTTCACATTTTCCCAATTCATGGACGGTTGTTGTGCTTCAATTGCAGCCCAGTCTCAAGCTTGATGAATTTCTTATTTATTTTTGCATTGTTGTTGCTTTTGGGAGATCTAGAAAGGAGAGGCTCAAATGAAGGAACCTGAGCTTTGGAAAGCACCAATCGGTGCCGGAATCAAAGTCAGAATGCGGTTTACTGTTTATGGCAATTTGTTCATCAATGTTCTTCAAGTTCTTCATTTTTCTGGGTTTTAGAGTGGTGGTTTGATCTTTATAAAAGGAAAGAAAATGAAGAAGAGATGTTACATCCCAGAAATCAATCTTGGTTGTTTATTTAATTAAAAAGTATGATTTTTATTTTTTTTTAAAAAATTATGGTTTCTTTAAAAATCATGGTGATGAGATGGCAGGTCAACCTTGACAAGGTTGGACCAGTCAAGGCCACATAAGCACTGATAATGGCAATTAGACGGTCCGTTAATTTTGGGACTTATGGTGCATAGTCCTGTAAGTAGAGGGACCAAAATGGTGCGATTTAAAGTACAGGGACCAAAATGGCAATTTCGTGTAAGTACAGGGACCAATTCCGTACTTTTACCGCAAAAGGAACGAAGGGAACAGGAAGGGGAAGATAGAAGAAAGCACATACAATGAAGCCAAGACGCCTAGCCTGATTAGTAGTCTTCAATGGATCATCGGGATCTGTAGAATAATGCAATAATATTAGAGTAATTCAATGGAAGTAAGCAGCAATTATCCCCAATTGCTAATTTCTGTTTAAGAGACCAAATTAAATATGTTGTGTACTAATCCCTAGCATTATTCGTTTGTTTGCAGTAGTAAAATGATTCTTTGTAGAATGGAGAGAACTAACAATACAATTAGAACATACCTGGCGACTTGTGCAAAAAAATTAGTCTTTTCTATTGTCGAACTTGCACCATCACACTACTCTAATTTATAGAAAATCCAAATCGAATTATACCCAAAAATATTACAGAGAAAACCTTAATCTTAAAAAACCACAAGAGAATGGAAAAAAAAAGTTATGGATTTACGTAGATGGGCTAGTCAATTGAAGAGGCTTAATGAAAAAAAAAACAGAAGCAAATTGCAATTAAAAGCCATGATTGACAATGTGAGTGGAGGGAAGGAAGAAGAATAGTCAGTCGATGAGAGATCTAGGAGGGAAGAGAGAGTGCGTGGGAGAAGAAACGATGGTGAAAAGTAAAAATTATATCCAAAAGTTAATAAAATCTGGACCCTTCATTTATTTAGATCCAATGGCTGAGAAAGGGTGTAAAACTTTAGACTTACACTGGGTGTAAGTGGATCCCTCCTCTTATACTATTATATATATATATATATATATATTATAGGTTTCCACTTCCTTATATACTTAAAATTACTAGTCTTTTCACGTGCATTGCACGTGATTCATTGTGTTTAAATTAAATAGAGATAAAAATAATAATTAAAATTAATTATAAGTTAAAGGAAATAATTGCATGTTATTCTCTTTTATTTTTAAAAAAACTTTAAATTCTTATTTACACACTCCAATATATTAAACTAAAAATACACACTCTAAAAATAGATTCAGGTTAAATAAAAATAGAGTTTTTAGCTGAGTAAAACTTTAAAAATCTAAACAATGACATTTAAGAAATATATTTGAAAAATAAGGGTATAATCGTCGATTTAAAAGTTTTACAAAGCTCTTACTTTTATATATGATATAGATATGTTTAATTTTATTCTAGTATAATTTTTTATTTTTCAAAAGTATCATAAATTAAAAAATATACATAACTTAAAAAAAATATAACTAGAGTTTTTCAACTAATATGTCATATTTTTCGTTTGATTTTTGAAGGGCTTAATATCCAAATTAGCCCCATAACTATCCATTTTTGGATAAATTGACCCCTTAACTTTTTTTTGGGACAAATAAATCCCATAACTTTTAAAAACGAGACAAATTAGCTCTTTTCTGACGGACCCTTTAACGTCCGGAAGGTGACGGTGCATTTGACTTCTGATTAAGGCGTTTCCAGTGTCGTTTGAAAGATCTCAACAAGGAGAATATGATGGTCAGGGAGGTGAGAAAACTAAGTAATCGAAAAATTTCAAATCTCGGGTCAAATTTAAATATTTGACTGGAAACTGTGGTCTTATTCGGAGTCAGAATGGGCTGAATTTCTAATATGTCACTCTCTGAGGGATACTGGATCTAGTGGTTGCGAAGGTGAGAAACAATAATGAAGAAAATAAGCGATGCCGATTTACTGGCATTGAAACGGGCTAAATTTATGATATGTCACTCTCTAAGGGATGTCGGTCTTATTCGTCTCATTTTCTTTGTTATTTTTTCTCACCTCCACAATCAATAGATCTAGCATCCTTCAAATAGTGACATATCGGAAATTCAGCCCGTTCCGACGCCGAATAAGACCTTACCTACTAGTCAAACTTTTAAATTTGACTCGGTATCTAAAATTTTTCAATTGTTTTTTTTTCTCACCTCCTTGACCATCCAATTCTTCTTGTCGAGATCTTTCACATGTCGCTAGAATCGCCTTAATCAGAAGTCGGACGCGCCCTCACCTTCCGAACGTTAAACAGACCGTCAGAAAAGGGCTAATTTGTCTCGTTTTTAAAAGTTATGGGATTTATTTGTCCCAAAAAAAAGTTAAGGGGCCAATTTGTCCCAAAATGGATAGTTAAGGGGCTAATTTGGGTATTAAGCCAATTTTGAAGTATACAAATAAAAAAAATTGCTATCAAACCAAGAAAGAACGTGACATAGTTATCAACATGGTTCGAGACACCTGGTTTGGAAGGTTCATTGACTTGAGGAATTGGATATACAATTTTGCTGAGATATTTTCAAGCAGAAGAAGTAGACATTCTGAAAAGTTATTGTAATTTCAGTATCGAATTTGTACTTTCGTTAAATGAAAGGTCAATTTTCTTTTTCGTCTAAAAAAAATCAAATGAATTATAAATGATGATCTTCACCATTTCTATGAAATACTTGAATATAAACATAAAATAACAAAATTATGATTACACAATCGTGACCAATTAAACCTAAATGTTGAAGTAATAATGAAATAAAGATCATTTTGCTAATTCTATAAAGACCTAATGTCCAAATTGGGTCTAAACCTTTCAAACTTGATCAATTTGAGTCTAAATCTTTAAACTTCCAAATTTTCATCCAAAATAGGCCCAATTCGGTGCAATTTGGTAACGTTTAGGCCCAATTTGGTCATGTTTAAAGATTTAGACTCAAATTGATCAAGTTTGGAAGGTTTAGACCCAAATTTGGATATTAGTCCATTCTATAAAATTAAAATTAGTTTGACCTATAGTAATTTTTTTACATTTGGAGATTTATTTTCTTTACTTTCTCTCTTATATGAATTTTTTCATCATTATTTTGCAATTATTCTTAAAACGTAGTTTTTATTATTTATAAAGGTGGTCTCAATTTGATAGTTTTCGAGATGTCATCAATATAAATACTTAAATTACAAAATTAAAACACGCACAATGAAGTACAAGTTCACTTCTTTTTCTTTTGGTACATAAGAGCGGCTAATGTCACATTAACTAACAATAGCACAAGGCCTAGCAACACCTAACATGTCTTCTTAAATGAACCGATGAAGCTCTCCAAATGGTTGATCCAACTTGGTGAGTTCAAAGGGGCCATGGAACGCCCAACTAGGTAATCAACACACATATTACCTTCCCGATAAATGTGAACTAAAATAAAATGCCAATTCCTTTGTATGAGCTCTTGACACTTGCATATGATTGGAGATAAAGGATCAGTCGGAATCACAGCATGCAAGATCTTGTTGACAACAACTAGAGAGTCAGATTCTACTATGACATCTATAAAATGCTTAATTTGATAACATGAAAATACCATGTAATCCATCTTTTCCGGATTCATTCTTCGCATTCAACAGTGAAAGCTTTGGATAATTTTGTCATTTTTGTTGCTGATATTGTAAGCTGGTTGGTAGTTTTTTCAATTTCTTATTGATGGCCAACTGTTTGGGTACTAATTAGGTGCTGTCGGTTATTTATGCTATTGTTAATTACGTGTTGGTTTTGTTGTGATATGTGTTGCTTCAAAGATTAGCGTGGCGAATTGTTCGGTGTGTATATATGTTTGCATGATTCCGTTTTCAGATTGTTTGTTTATAGTATCATCTATTTTGTTTGCTTCACTGGTTCGTTCTGAATTCTTCTTCTCCTCTGTTTTTTTTATTCTTTCTTTTTCTCCCTTTGTTTTCCAATTTGTTTTTTGTATTTGATTCCCTGATTTGTTTCTGCCATTTTTTGTTGTTTTAGAAGTTTGTCTTGATTTGCTTTTTGTGGTTGCAAGTGTTTCAGTATGAGTAGTCCGTTGGTGAAAAGGATTTGTGTTTGCTGTCCTCTATGCTTTCTATTTAATGTGCTGCGGATTGTCTTCTTTTTTGTATTGTTTTTGTATTGGTTTTTTCCACATGTTTCTCTGATTGTTGTGTTCAGGAACGTGTGCAGTTGAGTCTGTGTTCTTTATGTCGTTTGAAACCTGCTATGAAGGTTTTCGTTATTGCCAGGGTAGCTCGCATGTGGCAGAATGTATATGCGAATTCTGACACGGTTGCGAGAATTGATTTGTTGTTGGTTGACGCTGATGTTGGTCCCTGATTCTTTGTCTTACGGATGTGTTCTTGTGATCTTCTAGTATTTCTACTTCCTTACTGATTTTATTACTATGTTTGTTTCTTGATGGTTCTAGGGTTCTGCTATGCAAGCTGTGATACCTAATGGGATCTTGCGTTGGTTCTTCGAGAGAATTTCTGAGGGTGGTGTGTACAAGATATTGAGGTTTGACACAGTTGAGTGTAAGTTGTATTTTGTGGTTATACCTTCTACATATATAATATATTTTAGTACTACAACCCATGTGGAGGAGGTTTTGGAGTCTGTTCACATGTACTCAAGATACTTCTTCCGTTTTGCATCTTTTGAGGAAATTTGTTTGAGGGGTGATAAGGAACCTGTCCTGACAGGTGATTTTCATGTTATGTGTTGCCTTTTCAATTTGTTTGATGTGTGTCATTTTCTTCTCTTTTCCACCAAGTGTGCTTTTATGGATTGGTTTGATTGTAGACGTCATTGGTGTCCTCACTCATGTTGGAGAAAAATCTACCGTCGAGAGGTCTTCTGGTCATGGAAAGGTTGACAAGATAGATATTATATTCAAGCTTTAGAGGTTGGTTAGTAGTGTTTTCTTACGTGTCTTATTGTCCTGTTGTTGTGGGCTGTCTGTTACTTCATGAAGTGATTAAATTATAATTTTCTTATTGAAGTGATAATGATTTGAGGATAAATTTATGGGGTCATCATGTTAGTGAAGATAACCATGGTTCCAACTTCTAAGCCAACGAAAGCCCGTAGTAATATCCATTTGTAAATATGTCCCCTAACTAGCTGGCAATTGAAACTGAACATCCAATGTCAATTTGTATCGCGGCAAAGTCCTCCAGCAGGCAGCAGCTTGCTCCCTTGGATTACGACGTGCAGTAGCATCAACATTCACTTTGATTAGGCCCGGATTAAGTCGATTAGGCCCGAATTAAGTCTTGGCCCAAATTTTAAGTCTACATTCACTTTGGTTTTAGGTTTCTAATGTTGTTTGCCTTGACAAAGTTGATTGGCTAGGCCCAATTTATTTATCTTTATTGTTGTGCTAATTATAGTCAAAACATTGATAGTGTACTGAAAGCGTGAAAGAATGGATATAAATGATAATTGAATTTGTGAAATGAACTCAATGCCCTTTAGATAAGGATTCATGACTTGTAAATAATAAAAATAAACAGTAAAAGAGTTTTCCATTGAACTCTGAATAAATTGAATATGACTATCGGATATCAAAAAATTACTTAAAAAAAAGAAAAGAAATGAATGTTACATAAATTAAATAATATATATGATGGTTGAAACTTGAAACTTTAAGAACCTCATTGTACTTTTCCCTTTGTTTTTAGCAAGATGCCCGCGTCACAATCTAATTAAGTATAATTTTATTTTGACAATGGAACTTGAACTTGCCTCATAAAGGAATATGACACCATTAGCAAGCTAGCTAATATGCTCCACAACGATTCCATCTAACTCTACGACTCTTACAATATTGTCACCCTTTAGAGCTCGGCCTTTGCAGTTTCTTCTGGACTGCTCCAAAAACATAGAGCTAAGTAGACCAAAGGCAAAAATGAGAGGCAAAGCTGATATTTTGATAGGGCCATCACGATGTCTAAAAATAAATGAATAATTGATGGCTGTGATAATAAGTTGAGGGACAACACAAGCAACTCCAATCAACTCCCAAAGGTTACCCAAAGGCCGGTGAGTTTGAGGACAATAAAACCATGGTATTCTTATTCTATTCCTTCCCCTCCACTTCCACATATATATTTCACTTTTAGCTTTCCAAATAAGCTCAATAATGCAAATCAACAATGCCATTGCCGAAATTAGTATTAGAGTGAAAACATATTGAGGATGCTTCAGAGACGTAAGTTGATCTAAAACAAGGGAAGGAATCTCTAGGATGAAGTTGGTAACCACAAAAAATAAGACTATATTATCCTACAAAAAGAAAATAATAATCTAGTTTAAAATTAGCAAAAAAGTTTGGAATAACAATAATCTCAGAATGAATGATGAATGATGTTGGTGTATTGAATAAAATTTTGACCTTTAGATTATTTGGATCATTGCCCTTTCCTCCTCTAAATATTTTTGGTTGTGACATAACTGCAAAAGCATCATCAAGTCTCTTGACATTATTGTTGTTCACATTGAGATTAACTACATCACTTCTTTCTAGCAAATCTACTAGAAATCTGGAACAGTTTCAAAGTGTGGAACAACAATTATTTTCCCGTTCCAATGCAGTTTGTCACCAGGCATATGGGAACGAATTTCATGTTGGTTCCTGTTACCGTTCCAAACCAAATCTGGAACAGTTTTCCTGGGATTTTGGTTCCAAATTTCCATTACAAATCGACCTTTTTTTTTGTAGTGAGAAGTTGTTCTTTGCTATTTCCTCCTTCAAATATTTCCTTTTGCTCATACTGTGACACTATTTCATAAACAACAATATTAACCTGAGTTGAAGAATGTCATTAATTGCATCACCATTTTCTAGCACCAGTTGTTCTTCAAATATTTATTGTTGGTCATGTTGTGACACAAGTCTCTCATGTGCTGGTGCAATCTAAAGAGCGTTGCAGTTGTCGACATTGGTAGTGTTTGCATCATTGTTTCCTAGCAGAGCTTCACTATGTCCTTGATCGTGTCGTCAATGATCACAAAGATAATCCCCACAAAATCCTACGAGAAGGGGAATAGACTTATCTAAAGATAAATCCTCTCTAAGAATCACTCAAACAGGGGATTAAAAATACCAATTATAAAGAAAAGCAATTAATTTAAAAATAAAGCAAAACTATATTAAATCTAAAGCTAAAGAAATTACTTAAGAAAACAATAATAAAAGCATACTTCTTCTCCAATGGTAGAAATCAATCAATTTAACTATGGATCCTTGATTTAAAATATGAATTTGATGGTCTAATTATCAAAACAAGCAAGATCAATTTTACGCCAATGATACCTTCAATCAAAAGATTTAAGCATAATGTAAAACATCAGCAAACTTGTTCTAATAACCTTCAATTAAACAATTGGTCTAGAGATAAATCCCTAACATGCAAATAGTTAACTTCACTCCGTTAGTCCTAAAGATTAACCCTATCATTCAAAACAATTCCTTGCTTACTAGGCCTTAGAATTATCAAGAATAAAGCATTATGAACATAAAAAAATCACACATGCATATAAATATAACCAAACCTATTACTTCAAGCATATTACAGTCAAGAATTAATAAGATTTATTAATCCCATTGAGCTCCTCTTAAGCTATCCAATTTGTTACCAAACAATCAAACTTGAATTATTCGTTCTAAGCTTGATTTAACCATAGATTTATCCAATTATATCAATAGCTGCAGTCTAAATCAATAATCACCAAAATCGTAAAATAAAACAGAGATTAATAAACATATTTAACCAAAAACAAATATCAAATTATAAGCACACAAATCTCACCATAAGTAATTGATTAAAATCTCCAAAGGAAAAGAAATATTAAGAATTTAGTGATCGGACCAAAATTATGCATCTTTTTATGGTCATTTTCCTATGCTTTTAGGGTATTTTATACTTGATTATGCCTTATATTTGGTATATTTGTGTTTATAGGTGTTAAAGTGAAGAAAAGTGCAAAATCACCATTTTTGTACCTTTTTGGAGCCTTTTTGGATGATTATTTACACAAATATTTTCCAAGGACAATTTGGATGAAGAATGGAGCCAATATGTTCGTGATTGAAGAGCTTGAAGAGTCAATTTTATCATCATAAGATTGATTTTCAAGAGTTTGAAGCAAAGGAGCAAAGTTGAATTTCAAGGCAAGAAAACATGTCAAGATGTGTCAAAGCACTGGAGTACATGGGTCACGAGGCAAACCACATGGGGCGCCAAGCATAGCACATGGGCGCCCAGCGCTAGTCGAGACATGCCACCAGCAAGCACATGGGCGCTGGCGACATGGGGGCTGAGAGCAACGCCCTGGGTGCACAAGCCATCCACATGGGCGCCCAGGGGCGGGGGTCATGCCATGCGTGCGCCACCCAGCAGCCATGCGTGTCTTCACCTTGAAGCCTCTTCACTTGTTTCCAGATTTGGCAACCTTTCTGTATTTTGGCCATAACTTTTGATCCAGAGCTCCGTTTGAGGCGTATGAGTAGCCGTTGGAAAGCTAACTCCAAGATCTACAACTTTTGCGTTTTGGTCGAAACCCAGTTCGAACGTTTTCATGGACGAAAATACCCCTGAAGTCAGCGGACAGAAACTGCCCTGGGCCTTTTATGCGGGATTGATCCAATTAAGCCCAAATTCTTATTTGGACTAGCTTGAAGACTTGGAGAGCAGCCCAGCACGTCCTTAGGGTTTGTTTAAGCTCTAAATTAGCCCTAAGCCACCTATAAATACCCTCTTAAGTCTAGAACCCTAGGAACCTCTGATATAATACTTTTCTACATAATTTGCCCTAGTTTTCTAGGTCTTGCGCCGTCAAGGAGAGGGAGGAGGCAGCCGGCCTCCAAGTATTGTAAGTCTCTCATGGATTGCTTGCTAAACCTTTTATACTTCTTTTCCTTGGGTACTTTTGATCTATGAATTATTGGTGAGACTTTTGTTCTTAATAATTTGAGCTTTTTCTATTTAAATACGTTTCTTATCTCTATGCTTCATCTTATGTGTTCATACTTTGATTGATTTGGTGTACAACATATCTTAAGATTTATGAATGCTATAGTTAGATTCAAGTAGCTTGAGTCAAGCTAAAGTTGGTCCAAGTAACAATTGTAATTCTAGGAGTCCTAGATTCAATGGGATATCAAACCTTGTTGAAATCTTTAGGCCGAGATGGAAATTGATGTAGGCAAGTTTGGTATTGATTTATCATGCATGTGGAAAAGTAAATCTTAATGCTTGTCCTATGATTCTTCACAGGGTGAATGTTTGATTAGGAACAATAGAGATTAATCGTCAGCGAGATGCAGGTTAATTCTTCTTAGCATGTTGGAGGGTCGAGTATTCCTCTCCTATACCAATTATTTAAATGGAGTTGTTTAAGATATTAAGAGGATTACTTTGTTTCAATGAAAGTTGATGTCTACGTCTTAGGCTATATATCGATTTGGAGTAATTTATGATTCTTAATTGATTGCAACCTAAGCCAAATTTATGTTTAGTGTCCATTATCCATGATTCACTTGATCAAAGTAGTTGCCTAAAGGAGAAGAAGTATGTTTTTACTCATTGTTTTTCTTAAATTCTATTTTAAATCTTTAGTTTAGATTTCTTTTAATTGTTTTCTAGTTTAATTAATCTATTTTGAAAAATCCAAAAATATCTTTTCTAGGTTAGATTTTATTTTGTAAGATTTAACTTTGATTCATACCTTCCCTGTGGATTCGACCCCTAATTGCCCTAGCTAAGTAGTTTATCTATTTGTTAATTGGTTTGTGGGGAATTTATCTTGTGATTTGATCAACGACCGATCATTTAGCCACTCATGGATTTTTCCAAATCCATGAGAAACTTTAGAAAACTTACAAACATAGGGGCGAAATCTCCCTTGGACGACACCTAGGGTTGTCGATACCCCTCCTAAAACTAGAGAAAAAACTAAAAACTAGAAGAAAAGAATAATCTAATTCTGAATTTTTAATTGTGTTTTCTAGGGTTAACATAAGGTTGGTATTTATAGTGAACTAATAAGACTCCATGTAGACTTAGGATTGGTATAAACCAATCATAGGATGGTTTGGACTCTTAACTTGGTCTCCAAGTCGGTTTAGAGGTCTTTCTTGAGTAAAAATCGGACTTGGGCAAAAACTGGTATTTCACAGAAACTTAAAGGGCATTTTCGGCATCGAAGATGGCAGAACTGCCTTTAGAGCAAAACAACAAAGTTGTAGATCTCGGAGTTCTCTTTCCAACACATTTTGAATCAACTCATTTGGAGGTCTGGATCAAAAGTTATGGCTGATTTACTAATACTGCGCATAATCCTACTCCAACTAGGAAAAGGGTTGCGAGATTTGGATGTTGGCAAGGGCTTGGGCGCACGGCATAGGGCAGAAATGACTTCAATGTGGTCCCAGCTGGGCTGGTTATTGACTCCAATTAATCTTTCAATCATGAACTTCGAATCTCCAAATCTTCACTCAAAAATGTTAAGTCCATATTTATGACAAAAAGCCATCAAAATAGCTCCAAAAATAGTGAAAAACAACAAGTTTTCACTTTTCTTCTTTTCAAGATCTAAAAACACAAATACTTGTAAAATAGGATAAAATCACACATAAAAATACGAAAAATAATAGGAAAATGATCATAAAAATAGGGTTAATTTTGCCTCGATCAGTCCTTCTTCCAATATTTCTTGTTGGTCATGTTGTGACACTACTTGATCAGTCATTGATCAATCACAAGATAAATCCCCACAAACCTTTAACTATTAGCTAGGGCAAGTAAGAGGGTCGAATCCCACAGAGAAGGTGGAAACAAATTAAATTCAAATTATACTAAAGAAAATCTTACCAAAAAGGGGATTTTTATGGTTTTTCAAGATAACTAAATTAAACTTGAAAACAATTAAATAAAACTAAACTAAAGATCTAAAAAACAATTTAAGAAAAGCAATTAATTAAAAACATACTCCCTCCGTCCCATATTATCTGCCCCATTTTCTTTTTTCACACATATTAAGAAAATCAATCAATTTGTTAAATTCTATAGACTTTTTACCCATTCTACCCATATTACCCCTTTCTCTCTCCCATTATTTTTATGGTGAACTCTCTCCCATTCTACCCAAATTAAATAGGGGTTAATTAGGAAATTTTATCTTAAAAGTGGTTAAGGGACAGATAATTTGGGACAAGATTTTAGGGAGAAAATGGACAAATAATATGGGACGGAGGGAGTACTTATTTTCCTCTAGGTAATTATTTTGATCAAATAAATCATGGATCACAGACACTTGAATAATTGGTGTAGGAACAGACGTAATGCTAATTCCAACATGCTAATAAAATTAATCCGCATCTCGCTAAAAGTAATTTCTATTGTTCTGATCTAGATTTCACCCATTCCTAGAATAAGCATTAAGATTATATTTTCCACATGCATGATAAATCAATACCAAATTCATCTACATCTATTTCCATCTCGGCCTATAGATTTCAACAAGGTTTGATAATCCCATTGAACCTAGGATTCCTAGAATTACAACTGTCACTTGGACCAATATTAGATTGACTCAAGCTAAATTGAATCTAACAATAGCATTCATACTTATCAAAATAAGTTGGCCACCAAACCCATCAAAACATGAACACATAAGATGAAGTACAGGGATAAGAAACATATTCAAGCAGAAAAATCAAATTATTAAGAACAAAAGTCTCACCATGAATTTATTGATAAAAAATACCTAAGAAAAAGAAGTATAAAGGTTTAGCCTCTCATGGATTGGAAGGATTGGAGTTTCCAATCCATGAGAGATTGAAAACTTACAAACCAAAGCCTCCTCTCCAAAACCGCAAAAACCCTAAAGAATTGTATTGTAAGTGTGTCTAGGGTTCTAGGAAAGATAAGTATATATAGTGGATGGCCTAAGGTTTAATTTAGAGTTCTAGATGACTTAAACTAACCCTAGGGACGTTCTGGGCTCTTCTCCATGTCTTCAAGCTGACCCAAATAGGTTTTATGGGCTTAAATTGATCAAAATTGCAATCTGGCCCATGACAGATTCTGTCCGTGAACTTTAGAGGCATTTACGTCCATAAAAACGTCAGATCTGGGCTTCGACCAAAACACGAAAGTTGTAGCTCTCGAAGTTAGCTTTCCAACGCATATTCATACACCTGATTTGGAGCTCTAGATAAAAAGTTATGGCTGTTTTCCTGAACTGTCACCAAATCTGGAAAGTATTGAAGAGTCTTCAAGAGGAAGTTACATTAGTTGCTGATCTCTAGCGCACGGACAAAAGCCGCGACTCCTCCTGGGCGCCCACATGGTTGCCTTGAGCACCCATGTGGTTTGCCTGAAGACCCAGCTGGGTAGTGTCCCGACTCTACCTGGGTGCCCACATGGTTTGTCTGAGGACCCATGTGATTTGCCTGATTACCCAGATAGGCTGTGTCATGACTCGGCACTTGGACATGTCTTCTTGCCTTGAACTTGTCTTTGCTCCTTTGCCTTGAAAAACTCTAAGCAATCAACTTTATAACCTTGATAAGCATAAAATTGACTCTTCAAGCTCTTCAATCATGAACATGATAGCTCCATTCTTCATCCAAAACTTCATTGGAAAATATTTGTGTCCTAAATCATCCAAAAAGGTACAAAAGATGATTTTGCACTTTTCTTCTTGTCAACACCTATAAACACAAATATAACCAATATAAGGCATAATCAAGCATAAAATACCCAAAAAGCAAAGGAAAATGACCATAAAAAGATGCATAATTTTGGTCTGATCATATTTCCCCCACACTTAAGCTTTGCTAGTCCCTAGCAAACTAGTGTTAATCCTAAGAAAACAAAAAAGTTAGTCCTAAACTAAACAACTTATTGATTCCACTTTCGTAGGTGTACGGCGGCACTTAGCTTGTGACGCAAGCCATTTCAACCTAAAGACTGATAAGGTACTTAGGAGATGTGATGTCACCTGAGGGTTTTCTTAACTAGAAAGATACCCATAAACATTATGAAAACATTGACTAGAAACATCAAATTTTAAAACTCATAGTACTTCTAACAAATTAAGAATTTAATCTACATTTTCTAATCAAATGCAATATAAGTTAGTAAAAATACAAAGACCATAAGATCCAAATTAACTATGCACAAAACCACTCCAATCAATAATGTAATTTCTAAGATCAACGTACCTTTGATGATTTTGACAAGGAATACTTACCATAAACTTGTATTTACATTTATCTCCAAAGAAAAAGTAATATCATGGATATTAATCAAGGATTAGAATGGGTTAAAAAGGGTGGCTTATTTTTAAGAAAACAGGGTTACTAACCTTAGAAGTGTTCATGATTTAGGGGTTACTAACTCCCTTTTTCTTTTGAGGTTACTAACACTCATTTTTTTTTCAGAGGGAAAATACTTCCGCAATCCATGCCTCTAATCCTCTTTTAAGGTTACGAACCTTATTTATTTTTACTATTTATTTTTTTTAAAGAGTGACAACTATGGAAAGATCAGAAGTATCTCTCCTCTTTCATGAAAACACTTCTTTAAAAGATTTTAGCTATCCTTCATACCCCCACACTTTGCCTTTGACATATCCATGACATACTTCTATAAATTTACATAAGATTCAACACAAGTTCTAGAAGTAATACATTTGTCAAAACATTTTTGGGTATGAATAACCTTATTAATTACACTTCTCAATCAAAGAATGAAATTGCACATAGGAAAATTTGAAAAATATTTTCAATGTATTCAAACCAAATTAGTACTCCCTCCGTTCCACTTTGAATGGCCACATTGTTTTTGGCACGGAGTTTAATGTATGAGTTTTTTTTGCTTAATTTTCCAATTTTACCCATCTTAATTAAGAGCAAAGCTGGCCCACCACTGGATGTAAACAACATGAGATCTTCATTTTGGCCCGCCATTACATTATCAACAATCAATGTCTGCCAAATCCTATTTTAAATGGCAAAATGGCGCCATTGTAGATTATTCTTCTTAAACCGGTGCTTATTTCTCTTCCTTTTAAGTTTAACTCTTGCCAAGTGAGTTTGACAGTTTGTTTTCACTTTCACTTTCACTTTCTATTTTCTTCATCTGCTACTTCATCTACTTAAAATTGCTCTACTCCATAAATCATGGCTTCTTTACCAATTACAACAAACATAGAAAATTCTAAGAATTACAGGAGATTATCTTTGAAGGAGAAGGAACATATTTTAGCAGTTCTATTAGAACAAAGCAAAGATGGGAAAGTGAAATGGGGTTCTATTAAAGCTGCTGCAACAACCTTCAACACATCAACAAGAACGGTTCGACGAATATGGTTGGAAGCACAACAAGCTTTGTCCATAGGTGAGTCGGTTGATTTATCTTCAAAAGCAATTGGTAGAGTTGGTAGGAAAAGAGTGGAAATTGATGTCAATGATATTGCCAAAATTCCCTTACGTCGCCGAACAAATCTTCGATCATTAGCTCAAGCTTTGAATATGCCAACAACTACCGTCTATCGTCGAGTTAAAGAAGGTCTTGTGAAGCTCCATTCCAATGCCATCAAGCCCTTCTTAACAGACCAAAACAAAAAGGTAAGGCTGAAATTTTGTCTCTCCATGCTTAATAATGGCACACTTTATGACAATCCTACCTTTGTAGACATGTATGATTGTGTTCACATAGATGAAAAATGGTTTTTTATGTCAAAAACTACTGAGAGATATTACCTGTTACCTTGGGAGGTTGAACCACATCGCACTTGTAAGAGTAAACGATTCATACCCAAAGTCATGTTTATGGCTGCTGTAGCTCGCCCTCGATTTGTGAAGGAAAGCAACCAGTTCTTTAATGGCAAGATTGGCATTTTCCCTTTTGTTTACCAAGAACCTGCAAAAAGGAATAGTAAGAACCGCAGAGTAGGGACTTTGGAAACTAAACCAATTGCATCAATAACTAAAGAAGTGACAAGAAAGTGTTTGATTGAGAATGTATTGCCTGCAATTCATAAAAAATGGCCAGAATATGGTTCCAAAACCATCTACATTCAACAAGATAATGCTAAGCCTCATATTGATAGTAATGATGCTGAATTTCTTGAAGCTGCAAGAAAAGATGGATTTGATATTCGTTTGACAAATCAGCCTCCAAATAGTCCTGACTTGAATGAGCTAGATCTTGGTTTCTTCCGAGCTATCCAAGCTTTACAATATCAAGAGGCTCCCAATACCGTTGCTGAACTAGTTAGTGTCGTTGAAAGGTCTTTTGATCGATTGTCACCTGAAAGTCTTAACAATGTTTTCTTGTCACTGCAATTATGTATGATTGAGGTTATGAAGGTGCTTGGAGGTAACAATTATCGATTGAAACATGTAAACAAAAATAGGCTAGAAGGACAAGGTGAACTTCCTATTTCATTTTCATCTGACCAAGCCATTGTGAAGCAAGCATTTTTGCATCTCCAACAGTAATGGAGATTACTGAATAGAAAGATCGTTTGATGGAGAATACTTTTTGTTTATGTTGATTTTGGTGGAGTATTTTGACTTGTAAATATATGGGGCATAAATATGTACTACTATAGCTCTGCCCAAACAATACATGTGTGGCTTTATTTGGAACAAAATGCTGTAATTAATCATACTTGTATGAATATTTTGTTATAAATGAGCTTCTGTTATGATATATCATTATGTTCAAAAATCTTCCTTTCCTACAATCTGATCTTATGACTTTAAATATGGACTGGTTAACAATATTCCATTGTCCATAAATTGAGTAGTTAATTTTTCTACTAACCAGAGTATTGCCCACAAAATAAGCTAATTTTTCAAAGGTCTTTTTAAGTGTGAAAAAGTAAAATCATGTGAGGTTTTAGAGTGGATATTATCAGAGTTGCAATGCTAAAGGTCCACAAAACATAAGACTATTTAGTGGGGCTCAAAACATTTTTTAGACTCATAATTATAAGGTCAACAAACAACTATCCAAGTTCTACAAGTACAGTGATGAAAATTGAAAAGGCCGAGGCCACCAACTTAAATCCCAAAACTAAATGGATGCAATAATTATCATTTCATGTACGTACCAGCATATGTAATTTTCTTTACCCTAAACACTGAAGCACAAATGAGAAGAAAAAAGTTCTCTTTTAAGAGCAACAATAGTTGCATGCTTCTAGTTCTTACCTGGAGTGTCATATAGTGTCTGCATTTGTTTAAAAGATTGATGCTTATTTGTTCTGTCTCTGCAACACCAATTGTATCCAGAACAACATCAAATTTCCCCTTAATTACCTTTTCAATGTCCTGAAAAACAGGTAATTATACTATCAATATACGCTTATAATTTCAGATAGTTAGGATAATTGGGCAAGATGAATTAATAACTCAATAGATTATCAGTTCATCACCTCAGCAGTGTAGTCAACAGCCTGCTCAACCCCTGTTGCCCTTAGTCGATTAATGCTCTGACTTCCACAAGTAGTTGTAACATGGCACCCTGCAGCTACTGTAAGCTGAATCGCAGCAAAACCTACCGCTCCTCCACCACCTACTACTAACATCCTTTGCCTGTTGAATTAGAATTCAATGATGGGAGGATAAACTCCATGAACATAGACAAACAATTTATGGTTAATTAAACGCTATTAATGTAGCAAAATATGACAATAATATGGGAAATGGAGTAAATGAAAAAGCTGCTGAAAACAATAAACATACAGAGCACCGAAAATGAGAGGCAAAAGTGGTTCGAACACAGAACGACCATAGCCTGATCGCATGTGAAACACCAATTTCAGAAATTTAAAGCTACATTAACATAGGTAAATGGCTTGGTAAAAACAAAAGGGAGTTCAAATTAATTCCTCCAAATTTGTACAATTTCAGGTCTCAATAACTCAAAAACTATACTAATAATGAGAATACAGAAAGAAGTTAAACGCCACCAAAGTCCCAACAATGAAAATCCATTTCACATCTTACAATTTTCATGGGATTGAAGTAACAAAAACATGAATGAATGGAGCATATATTAAATAAATTCAAAAGAATTCAACAAGAAAAAAGAACTTCACATTCATGTAACAAATTGATTCATAAAACTAAAGTAATATTAGTACGATTTTTGTTACTTTTTGTTTTTGTTGATTTTGATGGATGAAATTGGTATACCTAGATTCCATTGCCTTCCCTTCGTTTCTCTTCTTATTTCCCTCCCTTTCAGCCGGTGAGTTTGACAGTTTTTGATCGTCAATTTTGTTTCCACAGAATCATCGGAAAAAAAAGAAGAAAGAAAATCCTAGAGCTAGGGTTTCGGTATAAGAGAGAACGTGTGGGAGGGAACGAATCCGTGAAATCAAACTGCAAACTATAACAGCTTCCAAGTCAAAGAGGATCTCGCAGCTTCGATTGATGACAAAGTTTCATTAACAATGGCGGTGGTTGAAAGGGTAAAAAAACTGGAGAGGCGGCGAGACGATGGGGAAACAGTTGGTTTTGGTGATAGAGGAAAGGATAAGCCGTTTCTAACCCAACCCCCAAAATTATTGCCAAAAAAACCCAACCCCCAAAATAATTTAGCCGGTAATACTCAGTTTTTTGTAGTGCCGGGAAGTGACTGGATTTATTTCAGACATGGAATTCGTAAGCTGGGTTATCAATCCCATTTGAGAACTTGCGCCTCTAATTGTTTCAGTATTACAAAATGGTCTGAGAATTTGTTGCTGAAGTAAAAAATGAATTTTTTATTCAAAGTGTTGGTGTTTTAGAAAGGGGTAATATGGTAAAAATGTTTTCCATTTAAGGAAAGTGGACATTGATTTTGGTACAGCCCAAAATGGAAATGTGGCCATTCAAAGTGGAACGGAGGGAGTATTACAGAAGACTTTACTCATGGAAATTAAATCAAAACTTATTAGAAATACAAAATCAATTTCAATTTTCTTCCAAAAATTTGAAAAATTTATCTATAGCTAATAGGATAAGAAAAATAGAAAAATAGGATCTTTCAAATAGACTAATTCCTTCCCCACATTTAAAAGACACATTGTCCTCAATGTGTGTTGTGCTAGTATTTTGACAAAAAATTTCAAAACATGTTGTTTTGGAAACTTTTGGAAAAATGAAGTGCACAAGTAAAACTCGATCTAAAAAGAAAGTGTCGACCCAATCTAATAAATCAAGCAAACTTACTACTAGAAATAAAACACAATAAGTGGGGTAATCAAAATTAATTGAGCACATGTTAGATGTAATTCACAAAGAAAGTCTTACGCAATCTTAGCAAATAAATCCAAACATAGTATCAATCATAGCATTCAAACACATAAGTCTTACATAAGATCCAAATAAACATAAAACAAATACAAATTAAGACACAAATTAATCACAAATAAAAATGCATGAAATGTTATGATAAAATGCAATACACAAGAAATCATAAGGATAAGAGCTAGTGGCCTCCTTGGTCTCCTTTGACCCATGTAGTCATGCATGGTATCCTCAATATGGTCCATATAAGCTCTCATCTCTCGAACCATAAGTTGTTGGAACTCTCTCATAGGCACCTCTTGGAAATCCTCTCAAGGGTGGTGGCTTCCACTTGTAGTTGTTCGTGTCCTTGCTTCTCAGTCCTACGATGTACATTATACCAATGTGGATGATTGGCAATGACTCGTCTCTTAATACCTAAATGATTCAAACAATCCACATCTTAGAGAGTAACAACCTAGCCATTGGTATTCCATTACAACGACCTAATCCATGACAAAGCTCATCAACAACATACAAATCATCAATCAGAAGCTTATACTTAGGTTCTTCCTTATTACCTTGGTTTCTTGAAAAATTCTACTTGTTGATCCAATGTAGCATTTCCCAATGCTCAAAAACTCCTCAATCAAATCCAAAATGATCCCTTATCTCCTTTTTAATCACATTAAACAAAAATCCAAAGAAATCTACATCTTTTCCAAAACTTGAAAATTTGAGAACTTGATGAATTGATGGAAAAGGTGTTGGATAATCTAATGGGTAAGTGTTTAGGATGATGAAAAGATGAAAGAAATAATTTGAAAGTGATGGACTAGTGAAATTGAGAATTAAAGTGAGTGAGTTGGAGGTAATAGAAGAAAAATGAAAAGGGTTTGGGATAGAGATGGGTGTTAGAGAATTGAAAGTTGTTGATGGGTGGTATTTATGGTGTTAGAGATAGGTGATGGCTGTTGGGGTAGAAGTTGGGTTTGGCTTAGGTGCTGGGTGTGCCAGCATGGGGGCTCGGCCTTCAGCAGCTCGTGCCTGGGTGCTCAGACTTGCAACCTAGGGCCTCAACTGGAGTCAGGTTTTGCTTCCCAAATGCTCTCCCCTTGCATTTTCTTACCATCTTGCTTCAAACTCAACTCTTAAGGTCCCAAAACTAAATATCATCAAAACTCTTCAATCCAAAAGCACTTGTCTCTTCCCAAAAATCCTTAAAACAATTGAGGGCTATCAAAGGAATTCTGAACTCTTATCACTTAAGATTCTATATGTATGAGATTCATGAAACAATCTAATACAAAATCTATAAAAGACTACAAATGATATGCGAATATGCATGAATGCAAAGACACAAAATGATGCATGAAATACCATTCAAAACAAAGAATCAACATATTCAATTCATCAAGTAAAGATATCATCAATTAAAGGACAACTAAGAAGGAGAAAGGTTAAGAAAAGCTTATTCTGGGTGTTGGCATTTGATGAGCTGAATCTGCAAGTGCACAGAGTCAGTTGAAGTAATAAATCCTAGAGTATTCCAGGAGTGGAACCCACAGAGAACAATTAATTTCTATTGTAATTAATTCTATCAAGGAAGGAAATTGAGAGATTATCAAGACAATTAAAATTAAAAACAACTAAATTATAAAAGCAGAGAATTAAATAAGATTGTGAAGACAATAATTAAAAGGCTTAGGGCTTCAGGTTTAACCTAATTGGGAAATTAATAATTAACCTATGAATTGAATTGAGGCAAAGTTAGAATAGAATTACACTTAAATACCTATGTGCTTCGTCAAGTCAAAAAAGGAATACCTAACTAATTAGATTCACTATCTGTCGATGTCAACCTAATTAACTAGATTCATTAAGAACAAGTAATTATTCACCTATCAAATTAGCCTAAGATTCATGTCTGATCCAGTCTAACCTGTTTGTTTTCCTAGTGCATAGATTATGCTTCACCCGTCAATACATGACACAATAAGATAAACTATATGATGGCCAGACATATAATTTGCATGAAGAACAAGAAAAACAAATCCAACTTGAAAAGATCAATTCAAAACATAAAATCAAATATTAATCCCCAATTGGCTACACCTAAAACCCTAATTAGGGATTTAGCTACTCATGCTCCTGAAAATAAAAACATAAATTATACAATAAATAAAGAACATGAGAGAGGAAGAAAAACTCCCTAAAATTGTCTTCAAGAAAGTGGAAGAGAATTGTCTCCAAAAATCACCCCTATTCAAAGTATAAAGCCTCCCTTTATATAGGGGTTAAAATTCTAAACCTAAAAGAAATAGGAAAAATAAAATAAAGATTACAAATAAATAATAATCCTAATGGGACTAGGAATAAGTGGAATCTAACTTTAATTGACCCAAAATTCATAGAAAATAATTATTGGATGAAAATAGGTGAAATCCCATAAAAAATAGAAGAAAAATTCGTCAAAATCGGGTCCAGATCGCATCACTCGCACGCGTCCAAAGCTTGCCCGCGCGCGGCTTGCACCAGGAGAATGTGTGCGTTAAAAGGTAAGCTATGCCCGCGCGCGGGTTGTCCCAGCGCAATTTCTTTGCGCAAGTTTTAATTTTCAAAATATTTTGGCCAAATCCTCTTTTTGTGCTTCCAACTTCTATTTTCCTTCAATTTGATCAATTTTCTTCATTAAGTCTTCAATTACACGTATGGAACAAAATCAAAGGAAATTAAGCACCAAATAATCAAAATTGATAAAATAAACACCAAAATTAACACCAATAATTATGTAAATTATGCACTTATGAGCATTCGTGTGCATGCTTCTTCCATCATCATTATTGACTTTTCTTTGATCATTCTTTGAAATTGAACTATGTAATCCTTAGTTTTCAATGTACCTAATAAGTAACAAAATTGAAGTTCATTTGGTTCAAGAACAATATAAAAAACTAAGCTTGCAAGTCTACCATATCATCATGTTCATTCTCTAAAGATTAATCATAAAGCACAAAAGAGGAAAAGGTAAAGAAGATTCTTATTGATTGATTGGAGTGATCAATTCTTCTCAATCGCTAAGCTTCTCCATGTGGTTTTCCTTCCACGTAAACATGACCACTTGGTATGACAAGTTTCTGATTCGATCTTCTTGAGGTTGAGCTCGATCCCATGAAGGTTGAAACATAATCGATGCAAACTTATTCCTTTAGCGAATTTTCAGTCATTCTTCATCAAACTTCAATTAAGTTGAACTTTACTATGACACAAAACAAAATTAGTAGCTTCAAAAACAAAAACAATCAAAAGGGTTAGAAAATTGGGTTGCCTCCCAATAAGCGCCTTCATTTATTGTCTTTGACTAGACATCCTCCATCTCCATTTGTTAAGGTGGATCATACCACTTCAAAACAAAAAGTAGATATGATGAGATAGGAAGAATATGAGCACAACAAAATAGGAGATAAAGAAAGAATTCACCAATTTTGTTGAGAGTGATCCCATGAATGGCTATGAATGACAATGCCATCTTTATTGCCGTTAGAGGTTGATCCAATGAGAGCTTTTGGCATCCTTGATTGGCATTGCTTCTTTCTTGTCAATGCCTCAAAAGGAATCGCATCATCATCATCTTAGTCGGAAGCCCCCAATAATTCTGAATTAATACAAGCTCCTTTCTTAATCCCCTCATTACTGATCACAAGTTTCTTTCGCTTTACCTGAGTAGAATAGGATTAGAAAGATGAGTCACACTAAGAATACCAACAGCCTCAGTGGTGATTTCTGCATCCCTCTTGAGCCTTCTAAGATATCACTTATCACAGTCCTGGCCGCTTAGAAAGTTTCAAGGGATTTTTAAGGCCCATGACTTGAGCCAGCTCGCTCGACATGATTTCCCACAGTTGTGAGCTTCTTTTGAGAAGAGCTATTAAACTCACTTGCCTGGTGAATTATGGTGACATCATCAATACCTTCAGCTTCACTATCAACAGGCTCAATCAAAGGTTTGACTAGCCTTTGTCAACTCCTTCTCCTCTTTTGTTGTCACGCCAAGGGGGAGGAGAAGGATTTCGATTTTGTTTTCTTTGTTTTCCAATAAAGGATTAAGATCTATAGATCTGTCCATAGTTTTTTTTCGAGTTTGTTTTTTGAGTTGTTTTGAGTCAGTCAGTTTTTATCTAGTCTCAGTTCTTATCGAATATGAGTTTATCTCGAGTCTGAATCTTATATTAGTTTTAAGAATGATCAACCTCCTATTTATTTAGATTTGTGGTAAAATTGTGTTAGTCCATTTCTTTTGGGTGTCACGAAGGAGATCTGTTCATTGAATCAATCACTTAATCATCGTTGATGAAAACTTTTTGTTTGGAAGAACAAACGAGAACGAGAGGGTGATGGATGTGATAGACAGCAACCTGATTCACGACAGGCGTTTTGCATCTCCAAGGAAAATCCAGTTCTTCTGGTTCAAAATTAAACAGTTGCAAGATTTTACTGAGATTTGACGTAAAGAGTGATTATATTCCTAAAATTATTGTAATATTAGTTATATATTCCTAAAATTATATGAATGTAAGTTAATTATTTTTCCTTAAAAAAAATTACTCATGCAATCGATCCACCAGATTACGAAACTTCTGCTTGCACAGACATTCTCAAGAGTGTTACTGACGTAAAACGAAAAACGTTAAAATTATTGGAGAATCGTCTATTGTCGAAACGAAACGAACGAGAGAAGCGAGAGAGACATAAAGGATTGAAAAGAACGCAAAGTGGCACCAACAAGTTAAAAGTAGCGCTACCTAGTTAGCTAGTTAGAAAGTAGCACCAAACTTAGTTTTATTTATATATGTTATTTTTAATTTCTCCTAATTTAATTAGGATTTGAAGTCTTCCTATTTTATTTAGGTTTTAATTTCCTAGTGGTATTTTAGTCCTTTTCGGAATTAGGTTTTAGAATTCTCTATTTAAACCAACTTTTATGGTTTAGTTTTCAGTAGTCGTTGAATTATGAATTATTGAGTTTTCACTTTCGTGGAACTTTATGGAGATTTATTCTCGTTATTTTCTGTTTTCTTGATTTGTTTATGAAATCCGTGTTTTTAGCCTATTTCCGCTACGTCAATTGGTATCAGAGCTAGACTTTTCCTGATCTGATACCGATTTACCATGGGAAAAACAATCATTCTACTGTCGGAGTGATGCAGGATGTATGTGAAGAGTTGCGATCGATAAATTAGCGCTTGAATCACGCTGCACAACAATTAGATCAATTGATTCTATTGTTGGGTCACAAAAGGTGGTGATAAATTCAGGATTCGTATGAGAGATATTGCCTCCATCAAACCTGCGGCTATTATCAAACCTCTTTATGTAGAGATTGTGGAATCAAAGATTGAGGAGACTCAACCCAGAACTTTTCAAGTAGAGGAGCCAGTTTTTCTTATAGAGGATTAAGTGGATGTTTGGTCCAGCTTTTAGAAGTGCTTCTCTATTCTAGAAGGAGAAGCTATGCCTTTGGTGGTATTTTTTTTTTTTAAATTTTAGCTTATGCGGGAATCAAGATTTTAGCTTTCTAAGGAAGCTCCAATTTCTAACTTCTCCAAAAATGGCTTCTAGTGGCTTATATGGGTAGACGAAATTTTATTAATTTTTTTAATTCCTAAATTAACCTTTTTTCTTTTCTTTATTTTTAAACCCTATGTAATATTACCCTAGCTCACCAACCTACCCGTTCTCTCTTGCTTACTTTTTGCTTTATTCAACACTTTCTGCAAAGAAACCAAACAACATGACATCAAAGCTAATTCAATCCTATATGATAAAATTTTATTTTTCCTATTGTTTTCTCTCAATTACTATATATTACTCCTTTTTATTTCTGCACTTGGGATAAAATGATGACTAAGATTTTTTACGAAGTATCTGTGGAGGAAGTTAATGCCGGTAGTAGACCTCACACTCATTTCAACAAGATTTGGTGGAGAAATGTGGTGATGAAGTTCAATGATAAGGCAAAAAGGACTTATGGGTACAAGCAATTGAAAAATAAGTAAGATGCATTGAAGAGAGATTGGTTGTTATGGCAACAACTTAAAGAGCATGCTACGGGACTGGGATGAGACCATAATAGGGGTACCGTCGATGCTAGCGTAGGATAGTGGGAAAACAGATTAAAAGTTAGCTAACACTTTTGTAATACATGTCTAAATTTTGGTTCAATTATTTCTTAAAACTAAAATGGTAAAATTAATATAGGTTACTCCTAATACTGCAAAGTTTCATGATTGGGGACTAGAGAATATTTACTTGATGGAAATTATGTTTTCCAAGACTGTAGCTACGGGTCAAACTTCATGGACTCCTTCATTAGGTGTTATGCTAGCTGAAATTGATAATGATGAGTAAGATGTAAATTTAGAACTTGATGGTGATTCAGAATAGAAACTATGCATGAGCTACAATTCAAGTACGACTATGAACTCTCCACTCATAGCTACTCAAGACAAAAGTCAAAATAAAAAAGTGGAAAATAGTCAAAAATGGAACATTTGAAAGTGAAGAAAGGTGGAATCAAGAAGACAAAAGTTGGGACTGCTGTGTATATGCGGAAACAAATGGATCGTATATGTGAAGCAGTTGAGAGTTTTAATGCGACTTGTATTGATTCAATGACGCAAAAAAAGAATGATTCAGTTGGGAGTAGCATTTCTGAATGCTTGGATTTAATGGAGAACAATTTGAAGATTGAGCATGCTAGTGAGTTGTACATGATAGGCACTTGTTTGTTTATTAAACGAGAATATAGGGAGATGTTTATTGCTTTGAAGAGAGCTGATGTTCAACTTACTTGGCTAAAGCAAGAATTAGAAAGAGAGCGTAGGAATACCTCTCATCATTAGGATTCTATTTTAATTTTGATAAATAGTAGATGTTGACCTCTTTTTTAAATGAATTAGTGCAAAAATAAATTAGTTAAGAACGTTGTTTTGGGATATGTGTATTGGTAATGAAATTTTTATTTTAATGTTTGAGTTTACAATTATTTTTCATTTTTTTATAATGTTCCTGAATTGTTTTTTTTTTCCATCGTTGTATACCTATTATTATGTTGGTATGTATTGTAATTGTTATATTTGTCAATTTATCAGATGGAGTCAAGGGAATACGAGAATGATAATGATGACATTACTTCCGATGAAGAGTTGATAGTTAGGCGTAAAATAGGAGGTATATTTTACTCACTCATTGCTGCTGCTGCTGGGATATACATAAATTATTATTCAAAATATTTGCTTAAGGATGATATTAGAACTTCAAAGCTTTCAGGTTGGGCATTGGTGTTGGAAACTTTTGAAACTCCATGAGAAAGTTATAAAATGTTTAGATGGAATCACCATTGGTGAGGGGATTGGTTGAGTTAGTAGAAAAACATTATGGTTTGCGCCTAACAAAAGAAATGAGAATATAAGAGGCACTTTGCATGTTTTTATGGACGTGTGCATATAAAGAATCCAATTGCAATGTCCAAAATCAATTTAACAGAGGAGTTGAAACTGTTAGTAGGAAATTCACAAAGGTTCTTGATTCTTTAGTTAGATTTTCAGTTGATATTGTTAAAATAGAAGATTTTGAATTTAGAGAGATACCGAATAAAATCCGAAGATATTGGCCTCACTTTAAGAGATGTATTGGTGCTATAGATGGTACACATATTTCTGCTGTTGTACCTGTAGAAGATGTTATACCATACATAGGTCATAAGGGCTATCCTACACAAAATGTCATTGCAGTGTGTAACTTTGATATGTTATTCACGTTTGTTGTTGCAGGTTGGTCTTCTTCCGCACGACACGCGTGTTTTTTGAAAGCCTTGGAAGACTTCAAGGATACATTTCCGCATCCTCTTGAAGGTACTAAAAAAACGAATGGACACTTTTTAAAGTTATGCATTTTAGTTCCTGGTTAATTAATTTTTCTTGTAGAAATCTTTGATATATGAATGCATCTACTAATGATATATAATTGCATGACATGATATGTAGGTAAATATTTTGTTGTTGACGCTGGCTATCCTAACATGAAGGGGTATTTTTGACCATATAAAAGAGAAAGATATCATATTCCTGATTTCAGGCGTGGTAGCAAACATACAGGTTATCAAGAGGTATTTAACTACATGCACTCATCTGTTAGGAATGTAATTGAGCAATCATTTGGTGTTTGGAAAAATAGATGGAGGATATTGCTAAACATTCCAAGCTATCCACTAACAAAACAAGTAAAACTCGTGGCTGCAACTATGTCACTTCACAATTATATTAGAAAGCATGCAATTAAAGATGAGGAATTTGACAGGTGTAATCAAGACCCCAACTACATGCCCTGTGTAGAAGGAGAAAGTCACGATTCAACCAGAGATAAAGGAGCCCAAGCCCAAGCACCATTTGCTTTTAATAATGCATCGGCTGATAATATTATGTCTATTACTCGTGATCAAATTGCAGAATCATTAATGAGTGGAAGATGACACTTTTTATTTTTGATTCTATTTTTTATTGAAATATATACAATTTGGAATAATTCTTCCATTTTGAAACTTGTAATTTGGAATTATTACAATTGAATTTTAGTTGATTATTTTCTTTTTTATTTAATTATATTGTATCATAAAATTTATTATTTCATAATCCATAGTTATAAATAAATTATATAATAAATTATATCACACCAAGCTTAAAGTCGTGCTAGCTAGTTAGAAAGTGGCACCAAACTTAGTTTTATTTATTTCTGCTATTTTTAATTATCTCCTAATTTAATTAGAATTTGAAGTTTTTTCCTATTTTATTTAGGTTTTAATTTCCTAGTGGAATTTTAGTCATTTTCGGAAATAGGGTTTTAGGATTCTCTATTTAAACCAACCTTTGTGGTTTAATTTATGAATTATTTAGTTTTCCCTTTGTTGGAATTTTATGGAGATTTATTCTCGTTAATTTGGGTTTTCTTGATTTGTTAATGAAATCCGTGTTTTTAACTTATTTCCGCTGCGTCAATAGGTATCAGAGCCGGCCTTTTCCTGACCTAATGTCGATTTACCATGGGAAAAGCACCCACTCTACTGACAGAGTGATACAGGATGTATGTGAAGAGTTGCGAATGATAAATCAACACTTTGATCATGCTGTACAACAATTAGATCAATTGATTTTATTGTTGGGTCGCAAAAGATATAGTAATAACTTTAGAATTCGTTTGGGAGGAGTTGACCCCATCAAACTTGCGGTTATTATTAAACCTGTTTATTTAAAAATTATGGAATTAAAGTATGAGGAGACTCATCCCAAAACTTTTCAAGTAGATGAGGCTGTTTATCTTATTAAGGATGAATTAGATTCCAAAGAAGCTGACAAGAATATAAAGTCATTGAGGAGAAAATCAAACTCTAGGCGTCTAAGAGGGCTGTCATAAAAGAAGAGAAAAACGAATTCTAGACAACATAATCTGAGACATTCGAAGAAGTTTCCATGAAAGAAGAACAAGAGGAGATTACATGTGAGATGACTTATAATTTCGATCAACTATCTGTGTAAAAGTTTGTGGATTTTACTATGTTTATAAGTATTTGTATGATTCTATCTTCTTAAATCTTAACTCGATGATGAGTTTTTCTGAAGTGGAGGGGACTAACGTAGGACAAAAAGTGTTAAAATTCTTAGAGAAGCGTCCATTGTCGAAACGAAACGAACGAGGGAAACGAGGAAGACAGAAGATTGAAAAGAATGCAAATTGGCACCAACATGTTAAAAATAGCACCACCTAGTTACCTAGTTAGAAAGTTGCACAAAGCTTAAAGTCGCGTAAGCTAGTTAGTAAGTGGCACCAAACTTAGTTTTATTTATTTCTGCTATTTTTAATTATCTCCTAATTTAATTAAGTTTGAAGTCTTTTCCTATTTTATTTGGGTTTTAATTTCCTAGTGGTATTTTAGTCCTTTTCGGAATTAGGGTTTTAGGATTCTCTATTTAAACCAACTTTTGTGGTTTAGTTTATAAATTATTTGAGTTTTCCCTTTGGTGGAATTTAATGGAAATTTATTCTCGTTATTTTGGGTTTTCTTGATTTATTCATGAAATTCGTGTTTTTGGCTTAATTCCGCTGCGTTAATTGGTATCAGAGCCAGACTTTTTCTAAACTGATGTCGATAGGCCTGTCCATCGATTCAGTTTGGGCTTTTCGGGTCGATTTTGTTGTAGAACCGAGGAAATCGAGGGAAGATTTTTGGGACCAAAGACCGACCCGAGATAGTTTGGTACCGATTATGTTGGTTCCGTCGGGTTCTCGGGCAGGTCGGTTCCACTTGTAGAACAATTTTGACAGAACTTTTACAGCACTAAAAGCAGATATAATAGATATTGTAGAGCAGACAAAAATTTAACTAAACAAGTAAACATGCAGTCAAGCTTTTTTCTTTTGAAATGCTTGTAAAATGTAAAGATACTTCATATTAGTTTGTCATTTACAAAAGAAGCAGTCTACCTAATGTTTTATACAATTCGGGTTAGCCATTTTTAGATTTCTAAGGGCTAGGGCTATGTATTATGCTGCATAAAATACTTACAAAATAACCTGCAATCTCAAAATTTACATGCAGGCAGCATCTCTACTATCGAAGTAGTAGCAAAAAGAATGAGTGTTCAGTGTTCTATTCTATTTCTATACATAGAATATTGAACACAAAATATAAAAACCAAACCAAAAGTAACCAAGGAAATAGGCAGAAACTCTAGGGCAGTAGCTAAGACTTCAAAGTTTACATCACACTTCACAGCAGCAGATCTACAAGAAAATAGCTAGCAACTCAAAAACAGGAACTGGAAAACAGTAAAACAAAAAATTGAAAAACAGTTAAACAACCCAAAAATACGGAAACTGCAAAATAGTTAAACAACAACTCAAAAACAGGAACTGAAAAACAGTTAAACAGCAACCCAAAAACATAAACTGCAAAATAGTTAAACCAATGCCATGAAAATAGCCACTAAAAAACAGGAACTAAAAAACAGACACTAAATTAGAGGAACTCAAAAAACAGGAAATCAAAAAGACAAAAATAGCAAATCAGTTAAGAATCAAGTAGTTTTTTTTTTACCTCAAGTTAAAAAACAATGTTAGCAAGTTTCAAGGTGCATCAATGATGGGATCCAATAATGACCTCTTTGATGATTCTAAGCAAGTGAAGAACATTAATGTTATTAACTTATTATATTAAAGAATATAAAGTATAAACAAATTATTCTTTGCATATATAAACAATTAAATATTACATATGCCAATTTCATCATCTTCGTCCTCGGTCTTGCTTTGATCTTGTTGAGCTCAACGTTGCCAATCTTGATCGCAAATCAAAGCTTGGACAACGGTTGCGTTCAAGCAACTCCTTTTTAAATCGAGAACCTTACCACCTGTGCTGAAGGTAGATTCGGAGGCCACAGTGGAGACGGGAATCGCTAAGCAATCTCTAGCCATTGAAGATAGGATGGGGAATCTATGCCTATTAACCTTCCACCAACCCAATACATCAAATTCTTCCCCTTCAATGTCCTACTTCAAATATTTGTCCAATTCGGTGAGATTCTCTTCCTTCCCACTCTTCATTTTAAACACCCTAAACTCATTCATGACATCATCATCATCAAGCCCCATTCCACCACCAGCAACATTAGAGGAAGTAGTAGCTTCATTCGCAACTTGATTTTGAGGAGTATTACCTGGCTGCAAAAAGCTTTCTATACTCCTCAAAAAGCTCAACAAGTGCTTCTTTGATTTTGGCAACCATGGCCGTGACTTATTCAGGTTCGCCATGGTACATCTTTTTTACACAAAACTCCACAAAGTTCAACCTCTTCGTTGGGTCCATGATAGTAGAAATGTAGACAAGCATGTTGATCTTGTCATAGCTACCCCAATACTTGTCAAACTTTATCCTCATTCTCAATGCCATGCCACTTACATCCTCACTTGGATACTTCTCCAATTCCTTCAAGTTACTCATGATAGAGCATATATCTTGCAACATTGTGTTCGAAGTGGCATAGGATGTACCTAGTGTCAAAAGAGAAGAAATTCATTAGTAAGATGCAAAATATAGGAGTTAAAATGTCTTAAAGAAAAGAAATTAATTGTCACAAGAGACTTACCTGAAACTTTGTTAGTGAGGTTGTAGAACTTCTTGAAGACCTTGCACAACTTCTTAGCTTTATCCCAATCATTAGCACTAGGCACTCCACCACCATTGGCTTCTAGGTCATCTCTGAACTTGCTATCTTCATAACCATATTGTTGAAATACCTTCTCAAACGCGATAGCACGCTCCAACATTAAGTAGGTTGAATTCCACCTAGTGCACACATCACCTCGCAAGCCAAGTCTCGGATTAATGCCTTCTTTCTTAGCCAAGGCCATGAACTTTGCAAGCCTAGCATTGGAGTTCCTAATGTACTTAACGGACTCCTCAATTCTGCCAATTGAACCCTCCATTTCCTTAAACCCATCAGTGACAATCAAATTTATAATGTGGGCTACACACCTCATATGTAGGTATTTCCCAACGAACAAACCATATATAGATTGCACTTGCTTCCTCATCAAATATACAATAACTTTGTCATTAGCTTGTGCATTGTCAACCGTAATAGTTAATATCCCAATCCTTGAAACAATTCTCTAAATCCCGACCCATATCTTCACCTCAAAACCTACCCATTATGCACATAGTGAGCTGTCACACACATGTAGCCATTTCTTTGAACACTAGACCATGTGTTGGTGGAGAAACAAACCCTACTAGTACAAGAAGCAAAAATCTGTTTAACTTAACCTTCTCCTCCTCAAACCTCTTCACAGAATTCCTACCAACAGTCTGTCTCGAAGGCATAACAAACCGAGGACAAGCAACAACTAGTACTTTCTTAAACCCCTTTGAGCTTACAAAGTTAAATGGGATCTCTTCAGTAATTACCATATCTACAATGGTATCCCGAATAGCCTCTTGACTGAACTTCCAAGTTCCAACAGCCCCTGATCCATCTTCCTTAACCTTAAAGGTCAATTCAGTTTGATTAAAATCCATATTAGCTCCTTTAGGCATCTTTTTGCACTTAGTTAAATGCTTCCTCATTGCACTAGTCTCATTACTAACAGGGTCAACAACATAATCCTTCCCACAATAGTTACATTTAGACCATTGTTCATTAGTAACATGATCTACATACTTAGTGAAATGCTGTCATACCTGTGACCATTGTTTTATGTGTGTTTATTTATTTATTCTTTTTTGCAGCCGGAGGACCCTTTGATTTCCCTTTTTTCCACTTGTTCGATGTAGCTTCAGTGTGAGGATCAAGGACGGGGCAGCAGCTTCAGAGGAGGATGACTTCTCACTTTCTACAAAACAGCAAAAGATTGAATTCAAATTCATTAGTAATAAGACAACAAACATAATATATCAATCAAAACAGCAAGCATAATATTAGGCATTAGCAATAAAGCATTTAGCATTGAAAGAGAACATAATTAGAATAGAATTAGAACAGAATCAGAATTATAAACAGAACAGAATTAGTATTATAGATAGTATTCATCAAATAGAGAAGTATATAACATAACAGAATTATTACGTAAAGCAATTATAGATAGTATTTATACCAAAGCAATGGGAAAACAAAAACATGGTATCTAACTTTAACTTATAACAGGTATAAAACTTGCTTTAATCTAATATCATATAAGCATATAAGCAAAACAAAAATATATATCATATATCAGAAATATATATCATTTTCCAGTATCATATAAGCAAGACAGAAATAAAGAATAGGCATAAATTTTTTCTGGAAGACACTGTTGTATATATCGGATTAATGATCAAGAAACTAAGTTGACTTTGGCGCAACAGGCCAAAGCAGTGATTATGTGCCCCAGCAAATGATATCAACAACATAAGAAGCAGCAAACAAAAACAGTGTAAAGATTTGACCAAAAACTTAAGATGCTATGCATGAATTATGAACCAAATGGAAACAAAAAAAGTACAAATCAACAATATTATAGTGTTCTCTTTTGATAAGCACCATAAAGAAACTTCTTATAATTGAATCATTTTGCAGTTTGTTTGAACAAAACAAACACGAAGAAGAAAAAAACAATCCATGAATTGAAATGTGCCATTTTCAAGGTAGAAACAAAAATGCCAAAATTTCTTAAACAAATTGGAAGAAGACAGAGCATTCACATCAGTATATATACACAAGTAAGAAGATAGAAAATATAGATGGTTGTTGAGAAAGCTCAAGTAGGTTTACCTTCATTTACATGGTTGTTGTCGGCGTCGGGATTGACCATTTCGTCGGGGTATAAGTTGCAGGAAGAGAGAAATTTAGATGACATCAAGATAAAAAGTGGAAATTTTGAAGAATTTCAAAGGATTGGGGATTTTCGGGTTAGGGTTAAGTTTCAACTGAAATTTAAAGAGAAAAGAGGCAAAGGAAGAAGACACCGTGAGTCCTGACCTATGACTGTCTGTTGGGAGGCTCGCTGGCATCAATCGACGGTGAAAAGTGGTGAGAGAGTTCGAAGGGAGAGAAATAGGAAGAGGAGGGCATCGCTGAAAAATGTTAAGTCTGTTGAAAATTGAAATTAGGTTTTAGTTATAGTTTATATATTTGTCGCAACGTGCGGGTCCGGGGTCCGAACCCTGCCGCTAACGACTTGAGAGAAGGGTGAGGGAGTCGCCACTAATCATCTTATAGGTGTGATTAGTCACCTGATTGACCTAGTTGGCTTAATGAGGTCCAAGGCCTAGTAAGGGACCCACTAAACCTATAGGTCTGGTCTTGTTACTTGAATCTAAGTCCGGGAGTCGATTACGTTTGGGGAAGGATTAGCACCCCCAAACGTCCGTCAAGCGACGATACCTCTAATTTAATCAAGATCTAATATGGGTATTAAATAAAAGTTGCTTTTAATCCTTAATCCTATATTTTTTTGTCTTTTCTTTGTTTTAGGAGAATTGAAACATTTTATTTGAATGCTTAATCTTAAACTTTTTGTGTTTTCTGAAGTCTTAAAACCTTTTATTACCTTTTGAAAACCAATAAGAAAAATATGAATTTTGGACTTGTACAATTGAAGGAAACAAAAATGAACTTTCCTTTCGTCCGGAAAAGGCATTTTGGGAAATGGCAGGTAAGAATAAATACCTTCCGTCCGGGATGGGCGTTTTGGGAAATAGCAAGCAAAAATAAATGGCTTCCGTCTGGGAAGGGCGCTTTGGGAAATAGCAAGTAAAAATAAATGACTTCCGTCTGGAAGGGTGCTTTGGGAAATAGCAAGTCAAAAATAAATGGCTTCCGTCTGAGAAGGGCGTTTTGGGAGATAGCAAGTAAAGATGAATGGCTTCCATCTGGGAAGGGCGCTTTGGGAAATAGCAAGTAAAAATAAATGGCTTCCGTCTGAGAAGGGCGCTTTGGGAGATAGCAAGTAAAGATGAATGGCTTCCGTCTGTGAAGGGTGTTTTGGGAGATAGCAAGTAAAGATGAATGGCTTCCGTCTAGGAAGGGTGTTTTGGAGGAAAGCTAGTAAAAACTGAAAATTGAAAGAATCAGCCTTTTGTTTTTTATTTTTTTGAATTTTCATTTACTTAGGATCAAACTCTTCTGTTTTTTGTTTTAACTTTCTCTATTTTTATTAATCTATTTATTAAAATCGAATAACTAGTGGAAGTGCCTGAAGTCTGAATGATGCATGATCTGATCATTTTTTATTGACTGGTAAAGGGTCGTTTACTCGAATAACTTCCGAGGACCCTTCCCACGCATTATGGGGGTATCCGCAAAAGTATCCAATCTCGGAGCGGACCTTGGGAGGTCGTGCCCGAGCACAATTACCCAAGGTCCACCCGTCATAGTTAAAAACGGCCTTTACCAATCTTAATTATTTTTGTGGTGTGTATGACAACATAAATATATGCAAATGATTTTCTAAATTAATTTAAATTATTTCTTTAAAGTCGAACTTAATTTTCCAAAAAGCTAAAATTTACCAAATCGTTTAGAGTTAACCTATATTTCTAAATTAATTATGAATTAAAGCCCAACATGAACTAGATCTAAAGTTTAAGGACTTACTAGCAATAAATTAAAGACCAATTTACATTAAACCACAAACCCAGGGACTAAATTGAATAGAATTCATATAAAGACATGGCATCAAGGCCAAAATGAACGGAAATATAAATATCTATTAATTTAAATATACAAAACTGGACTAAATTGAAAGATCTAAAACACATACCTCCTAAAAGCTTGATTTTCCCGAAAGTTGCTTAATCCCTTCCGTATTCTTCTTCTTCCTCTCCTTTCTTCCTCACTTGTTAACCCTAGCCCCTCTCTCTCTCTATGCGCAGCCTCTCTCTCTAAACCCAAGCCTGAAATCGCGCCACCACAGCCCTTTCATCGTCGTCGGCAACCAAATTCAGCCTTAGAAGTGATTAAAAGTCCATCCCTGCTCTTCGAAACTCCGAACCCAAGCCTTAAATCCCACCAACTAGACAAAAACAACACTACCCAAAACTAAAAATGACTCCTATGTGAAGTAATACCGAAATCTTCAAGAAGAAAATGAAGAAACAGAGCCGACTCAAGACCCAACCACCCAAGACATTCCAAGGAAACTATGAACAGGTACTCTACTCTTAACGTTTTTTTTTCTATTTTTTTGGTATCTTTCTGTATTTTTGTTGCAAACTCCCTGATGAACTATGAACCCTAAAGGACTAGAAGCTAAAAAAAGTGATGAACCCTAAAGAACCCTTTTTTTTCCAAAAAACCTTAAGCTTCCTCCCCCCCTTCCAAAAAAAATGTTGAATCCCTGTCTAAGTGTACATATTGAATGCTCCTAAAAACCATCTTCACCGTTCACTCTCTGCCTTTTCTTATCTAATGGCTCAAAAGCCTTTATTGTTATAAACTTTGAATTCCCCATCTTCTCCTTGCAGGGCTTTTGAGGTTCAATTTTGTCTCTCCCTACAATTCCCATTTCCAGGGAATTTATTGCCCTTCATTTGTCTTTTGCTTTCTTGTTTGAATTTGGCATGCTTGTTAGTGTGGCAGGGGGTAAGGCTGATTGCCGGTGGGTGTGGCAGTGCAAGGGAGTCAGGGTGTTTGCTGGCAGAATGAAACTGCCTTGTTTTTGTTTGTTCTGTCTGTTGCCATTTATTTTTGGTTGCATTTCTCCCCTGCAGGTACACAACGTGAGCTGGCTGATCCGAGGTAATTCCCTCTGTTATCTTTGTTTGCTTGTTTTGTTTTGTCTATTATATAGCTGATGTGGCTTTTAACCCGTGAACTCCTTGCTGAGTTATACTTGGCCTAAAAATGAACCTTTGAGTGCATTTGTGAATTTTCCTATGGGGATTAATTACTGCTACTTGCGTGACCCTCGTTGCAAAGGCCACCTTATTGACTATGTAAGTAGAATATATATAAATATGTATGCTTTTAGTGAAAGTGCAATGCAAACATGCTGGAAAGTGTGCGATGTATTGTACAAAATAGACAGCAAATATAGTGAGGTTATTATGCTCTGCTCTGGACTGGATTATTGATTATTTACTGTGGAATAACGTGTGTGTGTGTGTGTTGATTTTTTAAGTGCCATTGACATGCTCATGTTGTTAAGTAAAACATTAGAATGCAAGTGATAAAACCACCTGGAGGCTTCAAACTTAAATGGGAAATGTCTGCAATATAAATGTTAACAAATTATGATGCCTTGGACTTGAATGCTTGATGTGCCCTGGATCTTTTGAGCCCCTTTCCTCCTATTTTAAAGTCCATACTACAAAGTGCCCCTTCAAATTTGCTTTTCCCTTTTCAAAGTCGCTTGGTGCGTGTGAATTAGCTTTGTACCCTGAACTTCAAAAATTTATATCTTTCCCAATTCAGCTCCGAATGGTGTGTTCTTGTAGGCTGGAGAAAGCTTGGAGAGTGCTCTTCAACCTTCATGAAGTTCATTTTGGCAATTGGGGTTGTTTTGGGTGTCGATTTTGAAGTCTTCTCGAGCTGCGACTGCTGTCCAGCATTTCTGCGCTTTTTGGAGGCCTGGACTGCGGGGCCCACATCTCTTTCATTCCAGATCTAAATCATGTCATTCTTGTGCCCGAATCGAAGCCCCAAGAGTCCTCTATAACTTTCATTTACAAAGTTTTCCCGTTCGAGCTCTCCAAGGTAATCAAATTTGCATTTTTCTGGGACCGCGTTGTTGAAGTTGGCTGTTTTACATGTAGCTCTTTGTGTCTAATTGGGCTCTTTGATTTTGGATTTAGGGAATGCCTACTCAGAGTTAGGAACTGCCATGGTAACGCAATGACATCTTGGGGAGAATGGCTTAAGCCCCTTTTTGTAGTTTAAACCTCACTTTTCTTCCAATTTCAAATGTAATTTTCCAATGTAATAATGATAAGGAAAATAGGCTCTCCAAATTCTATTGCCTTTCCTTTATTCATGCTAGTGACAAAAGTGTAGATAGTTGCATGATCCTATGCTATGCAATCAATTTATGTTTCCCCTTACCCCTATTGATGACCAAATCCAATATGCAAAGTGACAATACAATGCAAATGAAAGCCACCATTAATCCCATGTAATCACCAAGGTTACTAGTAAAGATGCAAACTAGTAAAGATGCAAACCTTATTCATACAAAATCTAAGTCAACAAACTATATCAAATGAAGTGATGATGTGCATGAAACTAAGGAAAAATGTAATGTGATTCTCTTAATTCTAAAATGTCTTGACTATAGTACTAAGCTAAGAGGTTAGTCTAATGTGCAACAATGCCTTACCAGATAAAATTTTCATTTTTGTAATTTTCTTTTCCAACCGATGTCATTACCAAAATTACCCAAATCCTATTTATGTAAACTAAAATGTCAAATCCTATTTATGTAAACTAAAACGTTTTAAGCTACATGATCAAATTAAAAATGCTAAATCACTAAATGAAGCCAAGCCAAAAAATGCAAAAAGGCAACAATGCAACAAAACTAAAATATTTTTGGACTTTTCTGATGCAATCAAGTTAGGATCAACCTAAGAAGATATTCAATATTTTACCATGATGTCCAAAAATGATTTAGCTATCTGAAACTATCACTGAACCAAAAATGACCATAATGCCCTTGGGTGATCCTGATGGAAATTTAGGAGCCACTCAATTTTATTAAAAGGATACAAGCGAAATTAGGGTGTCTACAGCTGCCCCTCTTTGCGTGCTTTCTAATTAACGAGAGGTATACAAAAGAGTAGTTTGTATACTTTCTGAGAGTTGGGAAGTGCACAAAGACGTAGACACCCGTTAATTCTTGAGAAAGAAACCAATCCGTGGTCGATTGCTGACGCTGAAACTGAAAGAGATCAGTTTGTGGCCTACTTTTAAAATATGAGAAAGAGACTAATCTGTGGTTGACTTTAGAATTGAGAAGGACCTGTCCGAGGTCCGAAGTTGAAGAAGGCCAATCTGTGGTTTATCTTAAAACATAGAAAGACCTGTCTGAGGTCTGACGTTTGAAGAAGACCAATCCGTGGTCTATCTTAAAACTGAGAAAGACCTGTCTGAGGTCTGAAGTTGAAGAAGACCAATCCGTGGTCCACTAAGAAACACTTGTCTGAGTTCTGAAATTGAAGAACACCGGTCCGTGGTCAACTTTGAAAACTAAGAAAGACCTGTTTGAGGTCTGAAATTGAAGAAGATCAGTCTGTGGTCGACTTTGAAAGTTGAGAAAGACCTGTCTAAGGTCTGAAATGGAAGAAGACTAGTCTGTGGTCAACTTTGAAAACTGAGAAAGACCTGTCCGAGGTCAACTTTGATAAATGAAATTGAGAAAGACCCGTCTGAGGTCTGAAATTGAATATGAGAGAAAGAGACCAGTCTGTGGTCGCTTTTGAAATTGAGAAAGACCTGTCTGAGGTCAACTTTGATAATTGAAATTGAGAAAGACTTGTATGAGGTCTGGAATTGAAGAAGACCAGTCTGTGGTCGATATGAAAAACTAAGAAAGACCTGTCCGAGGTCAACTTTGATAAATGAAATTGAGAAAGACCTGTTTGAGGTCTGAAATTGAATAAGACTAGTCTGAGTCTGTGGTTGATATTGAAATTGGGAAAGACCTGTCTGAGGTCTGAAATTGAATATCTGAGAAAGAGACCAGTCTGTGGTCGCTTTTGAAATTGAGAAAGACCTGTCTGAGGTCAACTTTGAAAAAGACCTGACGAAGCTGAAGGAAACCAACTGTGGTCACCAAATTTTAGACTCGCATGGAAGCAAGAAAAGACCGACTGTGGTTACCAAATTGTAACTTTGCATAGAAGTGAGAAAAGACCAACTCTAGTCGAAGGACTGCTGACTCACATGGAAGTGAGGAAACACCAACTTGGGTGGGAAGGATTTCTGACTCACATGGAAGTGAGAAAAGATCAACTTAGGTCGAAAAGCTTTCTAACTCACATGGAAGTGAGGAAAGAAAGATTTCTGACTCACATGGAAGTGAGGAAAGACCAACTTAGGTCGAAAAGATTTCTGACTCACATGGAAGTGAGGAAAGACCAACTTAGGTCGAAAAGATTTCTGTAAAGTTGTAAATTCTAAAAAGTTGTTGATTGAAAAGTTGTTGAAATGCTGTAAAGTTGTAAATTGAAAAGTTGTTCGTTGAAAAGTTGTTGAAATGCTGTAAAGTTGTAAAAGTTGAAAAGTTGTAAATTGAAAAGTTGTTGGAGTGCCACTATTGGGAGCAACCGAAAACTGCTGAAAGATGACCTGTTTCCAGTCGATCTTGATAACTGTTGAAAGATGACCTGTTTCCAGTCGAACTTGACAAGTGTTGAAAGATGACCTGTTTCTAGTCAACTTTTGATAATTGTTGAAAGATAACCTCTAATAACTTGAAAGATGACCTGTTTCCAGTCGATCTTGATAATTGTTGAAAGATGACCTGTTTCCAGTCGATTTTGGTAAGTGCTGTTTCCAGCCGATCATGATAACTGTTGAAAGATTTGATAACTGTTGAAAGATGACCTGTTTCCAGTCGATCTTGATAACTGCTGAAAGATGACCTGTTTCCAATCGATCTTGATAAGTGCTGAAAGATGACCTGTTTCCAGTCAACTTTTGATGATTGCCGAAAGGTGACCTGAAAGGGACCAATCCGTGGTCGACATTGAAGATGGCCAGTCCGTGGCCGACTGATGTTTGAAAGGTGACCGGTCCATGGCCAACTGTTGGAGCTTGAGAAGAGACCAGTCCATGGTCATTTTGTTGATCTTTGAGAAGCGACCAATCCGTGGTCAGCTGTTTGATACATGAGGAGAGACCAATCCGTGGTCGATTGTTGATCTTTGTGAATTTTCTTAAGATGTTCTTGCTCAAAGTGCTTCGATGGTATCAATTAAGTTGACATGATGCATGTATGAATGAATGCCCATGTAAAGTAAAGAAGGAAATTGATATGATATTGACTTCCCTTGTTTTACCCAATGACTCTTGGACGAGCTTCCTTACTTTGGATCTACCATGAATGACTGGATTTAGAGAATTCAATTGCCCCATTGTTCCGAGGATCGAATTCCTTATTTACCTGTAACAAATTTGTCAAAAGTTAGAGTTTGAAAGATGACGAACATGTAGCTTAAACTTCTTGAAACATGCCATGTTTGCAATATGATTACAATGTACCATTTGCCCCTTGACAACACCTTATAATTTACTAGACATGCCCCATATGATACCCCATCTTTAAGACTATGAAGGGTTTCTCGAAAGATTTGGTGACCACCACTTGGAAGACTTTCTCGCCTAAGATCCTTGATTGATACTTCATCATAAACTCACAAACGGAATGCAATTCATTTTCAAAACATTCTTAATTTCTTGTTTTGTCCAAAATGCTTTGAATCAACACTGGTTATTGAAAGAAATATGGTTCCAAAAGATTGAATAGAAATTGTCAAAAAGGTTTGGTTCGATGTGCTGGCTTGACTTGACAAGATCGAAGTGTTTAATGACTTCATCCGCTTTAATTTTTTCGAGGCAATGCTCATATCTGCAAGGAATCACGCTTTTCGAACTGCTTTGGAGGCTCCAAGAATTCCCATCCTTGCTCTAGACTGCCCTTTTTCGGGTTTTCACCCTAGAGCTTTTTGTTTTTTTTTTATTCTTTCTTCTTTTTCCCTTTTCTTTTTTCTTTCATGCGCTTGCTTTTGAAAAACTTTTGAAACCAATTTTCTTTAAAAACCCTTTTTGAGAAAAAAAACTATTTTTTGTTATTATTTCACTATGCGCTTGCCTCTGAAAAGCTTTTAAAACTAATTTTCTCTAAAAGCCTTTTTGAGAAAAAAACACTTTTCTTTTGCAAAAACAATTTTTGTTTTTAGGAACAATCCCTTCACCTTCAATATCCTGACCTAATCAAAGATGGACTTTATTAGGCACGTAATGTGGGATTGGGTTAGGGGTGCCAAAGGAAGGATAAAAGGCTCAAAAATGTATTTGAAGGCGTTCGATCCAAGGATCACTTTCTTTGTTGTGAAGGATGCCATCGAACTTGATCTTCCAATTTTCAGCTTTCAACTTCTTTGTCTTTTCTTTTCAATCTTCGACTTTTTGCTTTTCATTCACTTTTGATTTGAACTTTGATTTAAATTATTTGATGAAATGAGCTGAATGCTTCTTTATGAACTGAGCTCATTATTGTTGAAATTCCCCATTATAGACTTTAAGTGGAAACCCGTTCTTTTGAGGCTTATCCATCTTTGCCTTTGCCCCCAGGGTTGAATCGAAAGAAAATCCCTAAGCCTCAAAGGGGACAACTATGGATAACTTTCTGTAAGTGAAAGGAATAAGAAAGAAGGCCATTAATCATTTCAGATCTGGATATTTTGATGAAAGGTGACCCTTAAAAAACTAAAGATCTTTTGAAAACTCATTTTTGAAAACCTTTTCTTGAAAACCATTTTTTTGAAAAAAGTCTCTTGTTTCTGACCCATCTTGAAAATCTGTGCAAGCACATGACGTTAGAATTCTTTTTATTCTCTTTTTGCGACCTCTTTCTTTTTTAGGCCCAGTTTTTTCTTTTTCTTCTTCTTTGATGGGAATTTGATGATTGATGTCTTCTGCCTCATTCTCTCGTCTGACCTCCTTATCGATGAACATGAGCATTTTATTGCTACTGAATATTGCCCCTCCATTGATCACAAGGGCGATAAAGGTGTCTCAACAACCGAAGTGGTTTGAAAAGGTGTTACTTAGATTTGTTCATTTGATCTTCGAACCAATTTGTCTTCTCAAGGCCTGAAAGTGATTTGAATTTGGCCTTTTAAGTGATTTCCTTTGTGACATGAAAAGGTTTCAGCACATCCTAGTTAAAATCTGTAATTTTGGTTCAATTTGGTTCCAAGAAATAGAATGGGCTCATTTGGTATCAAGGAAAGTGTTGACCAAAAATCGAAATACCTTTCGTTTATTCGTAACTTTTATTGAAAAGACTTTTTTCTTGTTTTATCATTGAAAACCTCCTCATTCCTTTGGTCGTCGCTTAGACGAAGATTCTTGCCCCTTGCTGGGCACTTTTGGGAACTGTCTCTAAGTGGTGATCACTTGATTCTGCAAGTTTTATTTTTTCATTTTTTTTTATTTTTTTTAACAACAGAACTTTGCAATCAATTTGAACTACTATTAACATAATGCAATCCTACATGCTAAAAATTCAAAATACAATGATTTAAACCAAAATATTATGCTGATGTAATGCATGCGTAAGATGTGCTCCAAAGTTTCAGAAATTCCCCCCTCTAGTGGGATTCCGTTGCCCCTTTGTGATTGAGCCGTATGACCCTCTATCACTCGAGAAACTGCTCAAGGTATAACTTCTGATATTGTCTTTAACATTTTCACCCTGACATACCGGAGTCATCTACTGGCTGGCTATCTGTTAGAGCGGGAGCGACTTTACTGGCACGGCCTGACTACCTTCAAAGTATCTAAGAGAGGAAGGTCTTTGACCCCGTTTTGCATCTCCAATCTTTTCCACTTGCTTTATGATGTGCTTTGTCGAGGCACTCATGCTTTCCTCCCCCTGAAGCTTTAAATCTTCCGCAAAGTTGCAGAGCCTGTCAGATTTCTTTCTGTTGATAACATTATTCTTCTATTGCGAAATGGAGTCAAAGCTATCCATGCAATGTATGAGTGAATGTCATGGTGAATGAATGAATGCATGAAGCAAAACAATGAATTTGCCCAGACAAACGAAAGATGAAGCCAATCTCAATGAAATTCCTCTTTTCATTGCTGACGACCATTACATTGTCTTACTACATCAAACTTCAAACATGACCATAACTATATACAAAACTGACTATGAAAATAAAGCCCAAAAAACTCTTCCAATGCTCTTAGGCATAAACACCGAGAGATCTAGCTTTCCCCTAGCAAGATCACTGAGTACTTGTCGACGCTCCTTCAGAACCAACTGATAGACGTTGACTGAAACTAGGGCTACCATTTGCTCCGAAAGTTAACTTTCCTTCTTTAATCAACCTTTGTACCTCAACTTTTAGCTTTGGGCAGTCTTCAGTCTCATGGCCCGAGGTTCCTGAATGGTAATGACAATGGGCGTCGGCATCGTACCACTTGGGTCGACGGTTAAGGGGCAAAGGGTGAACATATGGTAACCTTTCCAACAAACCCTGTTGCAATAGCCATGGGAGTAATTCTATGTAAGTGCCTGGAATTGGAATAAGATTTGCAAGCTCATTCGGTTCTTTTCTTGGAGTGGGAGGTTTGGAGACTGGCTGAGTTTTTTGCTTGTGGATGGGTGATCGAAATGGAGTGTTTGGCCTGAAATTTGGTTGACAATAAGGTTGAGGCTGATGAGAGTTAGAAGGGCTTCTCCATTGATCGGAGTTTGGCGGATGATAAGTTGTAGGGTAAAGAAGTGGATCAGTCAACTGGACATAGTTGTTTTGCGACTTTACTGCATCAAAAGACTCCACTTGTGACATGCAAGTCTTGAGCTCCTCCACTTGCTTGGTTAACTCGTCCATTCCATGTGCGATCTTGCATAAGTTTTCCCTATTTTCTGAGCCAAAAGTGATTTCATTGGTGGGTTCTGACCCTTCATGGCCGGAGTGAGTTCGTTTCGATGGTGTTTCTGAAGAGAGAAGTAATTGAGCCCCTTCTAGATCCCCACCCTTTATCAGCAACCTAAGAACATGCTCCCTTAGCTTGCCAACCTCCTCAGCAAATGCTTCTTGCTTGCATTTCATCATAATCATGTCTTTTTCCATCTTCTTCTGGTCAAACTCCAACTGCTGCACTCGAGCTTCCAATGAGCTACCCATACTGCCTCAGTATCTCGGACTCCTAACAAAATGAATTGCCATGAATAGGTGAGATTTACAAGTGATCGAAGTACGAATTTACAATATGTTGATGATAATGAATGTGTATACATATGTATAAATGCATGGCATGATGCTTTGGCAATGATAAGGATGTATGGTGACATAGCATGGATATTGAAGGAAAGTGCATGACATGGTAGAATATGCTGATGAGCAAATGCATGCTCTTGCTTAGGTGGTTATATGCGATGAGAGTATCATAGGATATGAATACATGTGAATGCACAATGCAACCTGCAAAACAGAGGGGTTATACAGATGCATCTGCAAAAAGAAAGCAACAAAAGTCTAAGAATGGTTAGTAACTGAACATAAATATGAACAAATAACTGGAAATTAAAGAAGAAGCATGCCCCTTTCTTTTATTGATCAAAACATTTTCCTCGAGAAACACTTGGATTGTGAATCCTTTGGGGCAAGTTGGTCCATTTATTATGAGCAATACAATTACTCACTCTACGGTTCCTATTTTTTGAAAAACGAGAAGCAAGGGTAAGAGGTGTTCCTTATGTGTACCGACTTATATGTTGGGTTTGGTCCACTCAACCTAGAGTGAACCCAATTCGATAGTACCATCACCCATCAAATTGAGTAGGTAGGATCTTTTTGGGTGGAGGCTTTTCCGCACAACCTATACGGGGACCTGGTTGGCCCCACGAAGGCTTGCTTATTATACCTCCAAAATCTAATAAGGGTGGCAAAAATGCAAATGCAAGATGCAATCTAAGTGAGGTGTGTGAAGGAACAACCTACCATTACCACATATCATACCAAATACCAAACAATTAAATTCTAAAGCTGATGCATCACAAACATGAAAACACGGTTAAGCATGAGTAAGCATAAACAACAAAAGATGCTAAACAAAGAAGAAAAGACAAAGCCATCAATTTAGTAAGCCCTAGATCTTGTTTAGACTAAGTGAGGCCTGACTCTCTAAAGTCCCCAGTGGAGTCGCCAAGCTGTCGCAATGTGCGGGTCCGGGGTCCGAACCCTGCCGCTAACGACTTGAGAGAAGGGTGAGGGAGTCGCCACTAATCATCTTATAGGTGTGATTAGTCACCTGATTGACCTAGTTGGCTTAATGAGGTCCAAGGCCTAGTGAGGGACCACTAAACCTATAGGTCTGGTGTTGTTACCTGAATCTAAGCCCGGGAGTCGATTATGTTTGGGGAAGGATTAGCACCCCCAAACGCCCGTCAAGCGACGGTACGTCTAATTTAATCAAGATCTAATATGGGTCTTAAATAAAAGTTGCTTTTAATCCTTAATCCTATATTTTTTTTGTCTTTTCTTTGTTTTAGGAGAATTGAAACCTTTTATTTGAATGCTTAATCTTAAACTTTTTGTGTTTTCTTAAGTCTTAAAACCTTTTATTACCTTTTGAAAACCAAAAAGAAAAATATGAATTTTGGACTTGTACAATTGAAGGAAACAAAAATGAACTTGCCTTTCGTCCGGAAAAGGCATTTTGGGAAATGGCAGGTAAGAATAAATACCTTCCGTCCGGGATGGGCGTTTTGGGAAATAGAAAGCGAAAATAAATGGCTTCCGTCTGGGAAGGGCACTTTGGGAAATAGCAAGTAAAAATAAATGGCTTCCGTCTGGGAAGGGCACTTTGGGAAATAGCAAGTAAAAATAAATGGCTTCCGTCTGGGAAGGGCGCTTTGGGAAATAGCAAGTAAAAAATAAATGGCTTTCATCTGGGAAGGGCGCTTTGGGAGATAGCAAGTAAAGATAAATGGCCTCCGTCTGGGAGGGGCGCTTTGGGAAATAGCAAGTAAAAATAAATGGCTTCCGTCTGGGAAGGGCGCTTTGGGAGATAGCAAGTAAAGATGAATGGCTTCTGTCTGGGAAGGGCGTTTTGGGAGATATCAAGTAAAGATGAATGGCTTCCGTCTGGGAAGGGCGTTTTGGGGGAAAGCTAGTAAAAACTGAAAATTGAAAGAATCAGCCTTTTGTTTTTGATTTTTTTGAATTTTCATTTACTTAGGATCAAACTCTTCTGTTTTTTGTTTTAACTTTCTTTATTTTTATTAATCTATTTATTAAAATCGAATAACTAGTGGAAGTGCCTGAAGTCTGAATGATGCATGATCTGATCATTTTTTATTGACTAGTAAAAGGTCGTTTACTCGAATAACTTCCGAGGACCCTTCCCACGCATTATGGGGGTATCCGCAAAAGTATCCAATCTCGGAGCGGACCTTGGGAGGTCGTGCCCGAGCACAATTACCCAAGGTCCA